>JALAZF010000096.1:15507500-15718860 GCA_022829125.1 Lathyrus tuberosus | reverse complement strand
TTAACAGCGCATCCATGCAGCTATTTGTTGTTTTTCCTTATAAAGATTTTTTTATTCACATTTTTCCTTATGATTAATATGTAACAAAATTTCAACAAATATAAATATCCACATGAATATCATTTTCTCTTATATTTCTTGCTTACCAAAAAAAAACAAATATAAATATCATTTTCTCTTACAAATTATTTTATATATATGTTTAAGTCAGAGTAACGACTTGACATCATTGGTTGGTTTCCACTCCAATATCTAATACACTAGTGCAAAAATACCTTTTTAGATAAGGTTCTTAAGTCGGTTGGCGCGTTACCCGACCAAAAAAAAGGGCGGTGGCAATTTTGTAATTATTTTTTATTCTCTTAAATCTATTCCTTTGTTAGCCGACTTACAATTAACAAAATTTATTTTAAATTAATAACTTAAGTCGGTCATATTACTAACCGATTTAACAAATGTTTTAAAAAGTCAGATTTTCAATGACCTGATCTAAGAGATCTTTATTTTTAATTTTAAAAATTAATACTCCAAAAAAATTATGCCTAAAGAATTATAAAAAAAAGAGGAAAAAAAAAAGTAACTTTTAGGCTTCTCTATGTACGTGTCATTTATCTCAAAAAACAATTTACCCTATTTTATCAAAGACTGTTCTTCTTCTTCGACGACCTAGGATTGCCGTTTTTTAACCACCGTTTTCCGTCATTCCTTTCTCCACTGTTAGTCGTCTTTCCTCACCATCACTATTCTCTGTATTTTCGGTCTTCGTCGTCATTGTATCTTTTCGCATTCTTTGTTCATAGGTAAGTATATAATTTTAGAAATCGTTAATGTTTTTCTCAAATATGTTGTTTTGATTGAAATATCTGAAACAATGTATATGTAGTTGTTTTGAGAATGTATATGTAGTTATAGCTCTCATAAAATCTGTTGTGTTTCTTTTTAAATGATCAAGAATATGATGAAAACAGAGTAAATGGGTTACTTGTGAAAGGGTTTTGTTTTTAGTAGGTGATTCAGTTGGTGATGAATGTAGAAACTATCAAATAAGTTTTTTTTTTTATAAGAAAGATAACCATATTCGAAAAACTTTGTGGATACTACATAATGTATAAATAATCTATATAGGTTTGACTGAATTAGTAGATCTCATCATCTATTTGGTAGGGCCAAGATTTGAAACCAAACATATCCGAGTATTCAGATTCAAATCGCGAGCTTTCACAAGCATTACAAAGTCTAAACAGGTTTGATTTCTCAAACACTTGTTGAAGAGCCTTGCAATTGAATTTTGACTATGTTTGACTTGACAATGACATATATTTCTAGAGTTGAATTATAGTCTCTAATTTTAAGTTAAATGCACTGTCATAGTTAATTGTTTGTATTTGGTATTGATTATCATGTTTTAAATATTTTAAATTGGTTTGTATGTTTTCGCTGGTGCCAAGAAGAGGAACAAGGTATAAGCTTTCTTTGATCAAGCTTCCTGGACCAATCCATTGTTGCAAATGGATCAATGTAGTGGGTTAGAGACCCTCGAATCGTGTCTTGAGGTCTTGGCTCATGTTTTGTCCCAAAACTCAACTTAGGGGTGTATTAGGTCAAGAAACCCTAATTCCTGATTTTCGATGAATGCATCCCCCGAGGCTAAATTGACTTGATGATTGGGTTTATGATGTCCCATAAAGTATCTTAGGTTATGCTTTGAAGCATTGGCTCATGCTCAAAGGAAAATTTCCATCTGGAGGCCCTGGTCGAGCAAACCCTAATTTGGTGACACTGGCGATCTTGAGACTTGATACACTTAGAATGCTGCAACCTTGTACTTGATTCTTGCTGTGGGAGTCCTCTTGATCCATTGTGGATGTTTGAGAGGTTAGACAAGTTAAAGATCATGACAATTCTTGATTGATCCTTTGTCTAAGAACTCTGAGAGGGCTTGAAACCCTAAAATTGATTGTAGGGGATGCTCACCCATCTTTGGGGAGACTAATGAGGTATAATGGTCCATCCATATTGTGATGATGATTTGCACAATGATGGGGAATCTTAGTGGTCAAAATTTGGGGTATGATAATTAGTTGTGCATTTTCTCTTGCACCTATAAATATGAGTTTCATTTCCTCATTTTATATGAGACCAAACTTTTTTTATTTGGAAAACCTTTGCAAACACAACTTCATTCTCTCTCTCAAATCTTTATCTTAATCATACCAATGGAAACCATTCACTTGTGTGTGTGTGTGTGTGTGTGTGTGTGTGTGTGATGATTAATTGTACGGAAACATTAGGGATTTAATTGTTCATTAAAGTGTGCAGATCTTTGCAAGAGGTATTTTGATCTTGGAAATTTCAAGGGTTGAAATTTCTTGAAAGAAAAAGAAGAATAAGCTTTTCTCCATTGTTGTGGAGTTTTTCTGTGGATTTGTCAACTTGTTGAAGAGAAGGATTCAAGGCTTGAAATTTCAAGATTGGGTGAAGATTAAGAAATTCATCAAGATAGGAATCCATCAAATGTTGAAAATCAAGATCTTGGGTAAAGATCAAAGTTAGTGGTGGTAGCTAGTTACAAGCAAGTTCTTACAAGAAGCAAGGAAGAAGATAGATTGCATTGTTATAATTTATCTTTTGCTTTTCTGAATTGTTGTAACACGAACCGAATTCTATATTTTTTTAATGGAAGAAAGAACTCTTCGATAGTTCTCCGTCGAAGACTCAATGTAGGTGCCTGCGAGGACGATAGCACCGAACTAGTATATATCCTGGTGTACTCTCTCTCTCTCTCTCGCTCGCTCGCTCTCTCTCTCTCTCTAATTGTCTACAACCCTCCCCCACCCCCCTCACCCCCCCCCCCCCCCCCCCCCCCCAAGACAAATTACTCCATATTCAAACCAACATTATGTGCTTTATTGATATATTTGTCTATCTATTTATTTTATCGTCTTTTTTATAATGCTAAAAGGGGAGTACTATATCCTCAAAGCAATTTAGGGGAATAGTTATTTATTTCACATCTGTGAAAAAATGAATCGAAGAGAAATGTGGAAATTTTCTATAACACCATTCGTTATCTCACCTGCAATATCGGAAGACTATAAGCTATGTTTTAACTGAGGTAAAAAAGATGTTTCGTAGTACTGGTACCACTAACAAAATTGCATTTTCAAAATTCAAAGTAGACTTGTTCGAGTAGTTATCCCTCACAAGTTTCACATTTAAGTATTACTTTTCGCTCATTTTCTTATATGAGGGTTTACCAATTGTGTTTCTGCTATTATGCCTCAACCATAATCTTTTCAAGTCATCAATTAAAGAATCTAAATATACAATACATTTGGGTCATTTTTCCTCCAATTTTTTACTACGCTTTAACCTAAAAGTGTTCTTAAAGAGACGTTTTTAAAGACTAAATCTAACATAAATAATTAATTTGGATGATTTTGATAATTTAATTGGCATTATTTTTTATAGACTCTTATTAAATACATTTAATTAAGTAATTAAATAAAGTGAAATTCAATAAATAAATAGGTATATATTAAAAATAAAAAGTAATAATTATAGTTATATTTTAAAATTAATATTTTGAGACAAGAAAAAATAGACAAATTATAAAGTGTAAGGGGTAAAATTTTGTAGATCATATATCTGAATCTGTATATACACTTGCGTGATTCAAAATGAATGGATTATTAGAAGATTGATAATGATATTTACCATGCTATTTAACTTCGTATTACATTACGAAATAGTTGACCATATGTACTTTTCGAATGAAGAAAGAAATAGTTGACTATCACTTTTACCAAGTATTTCAATTAATGTTAATAGTAATTTTTTTTAAAACTATGTCTGCATGTTTAGTTACTTATCTGACAATACTCGTTTTCGCGTTTAGTTTTGGCGCCCAATTAACAAGTTTGATTGTTTCAACCTTCAAGTTTCAAACCCATACGAATTAATACTTAGTCAAATTAAAAGAATTTGATGTAGAGGAAAGCTAGCAACATAGTCTCTATATATATATATGTATGTCTTCTTGTTCTAAAACATATCATTCCCACACTCAAATCTCAACATCTATTAGCAAATTAATAAACTTGTTGTACATCAATAGAGGCAAAAGAAGAAGGATCATTTTTTATAATTATTTTCTCATCCAAATTAATTACGTTAATACAAATTAAAGAGAACACAGGCATGGCTTTCTCTTATTACACTAGAAGGATCCTTTTTACCATTATTGTGATCATTTTACTCATTTTGGCCGTTTCTTCGCAACTTGGAGTCGATTGTAGACCTTTGCTAGATGAACGGATTTCTAAAGAATTTGATGGACTTTTGTTGCAGTTTCTTCGTGGTCCATCGAAGCCATCAAGTCCCGATCCAATTCATCCTTAAGCAAATAATATACTACCTATCAATTTTACTAATACAATATAATCTTACTTTCTCTTTGTAAATGTTTAAATTTTAACAGCTCATCCATGCAGCTATTTGTTGTTTTTCCTTATAAAGATTTTTTTATTCACATTTTTCCTTATGATTAATATGTAACAAAATTTCAACAAATATAAATATCATTTTCTCTTAGAAATTATTTCATATATATGTTTAAGTCAGAGTAACGACTTGACGTCATTGGTTGGTTTCCACTCCAATATCTAATAGTGTCTTTAATAAATATCAACTTGAGATTTTTCTTAGTTTTTTGTAACCTTTATTTTGGCGATTAGGATGGTTCAAATAATAAGGAAGTGCTTTACTTAAATGTTTGAATGATACTAATAATAATACGTTAGGTGTTTGGGTTGTTTTTGTTTACCAATATCGGCCTTGTTAGAAAATTTGACCTATCTCTTATTATCGTAATAGGAAAGAATTTTTTATGATAGAAATTATTCTGAGTTTATGAGAAGGCAATAAGCTTAATATTTTTAACATTTATGGATTCATTTAAAATAAAACACATCATCTTTTAAAAGTAATGGAGTTTTTTTTTTTCTTTCTCTTTTCAATAAGCTAATTGAATTGACAAAGGAGTGTTGAGTTGTAATTCCTTGTGTCGAAGCAGTTTAGCTCGACAGAAACAAGGAGCAAACGAATTGTGATAATGTGTGTGTCAAATTGTAATAGTGTGTCGAAGTGTCGAAAGAGGTTCCTTCACACAGGATTTCGACTTAGGCCTATTTTAATAATGTTAACTATTTTGGGCTTTTATAGTTTTGGGTCTTGGCTTGAGGTGCAAGCTAACCTAAATCTATAAATAGGGAGAAACCCTTAATTTTTTGTAAGAAGAAGTAGAACAGACTCAGAATTGAGAACTTGTATTCACAGTTTGCAGTTGCAAGTGAAATAACAGAATTTTCACAGTTTATGGGCAGAGAGTTCTCTGCAGAAAATTGTTCATCTTCCCTTTCAACGTTTTTCTCTTTCTTTTCTTTCTATTCTTTCTTAACCCTTTTCATTGCCATTGCATGTTTGTGAACAATCTTGAGATCAAAATTGAATAGGAATTCCCAAAAGGTTTTGGGTTAGTTCCAACATCTGGTATCTAGAGCTCCGGTTGCGATTCAAGGAAGAAAAATCGTGATGGCGATGAACTATCCGAACGGGCACTTTCCGGCGAGCCTTCCGATTTTCAAGAAAGACAATTATGAGAATTGGTGCAAGTAGATCAAGGTGGTTTTCTGTTATCAAGATCTTTGGGATCTTGTGAAGGAACGAGTAACACCACTTGCAGAGAACGCGACGAATCAAGAAAAGGCTGCACACAAAGAGTTGAAGAAGAAAGATTATAAAGCTCTCTTTATAATCCATCAGTGTGTTGATCCAGATAACTTTGAAAAGGTTAGTGATGTAGAGTCAGCGAAGGAAGCGTGAGAGATTCTTGAAAATTCGTTTGGAGGTGCAGAGAAGGTGAAAGAGGTGAGGTTACAAACTCACAAGAGAACCTATGAGTTACTTCAGATGGAAGACAATGAAAGTATAACAAATTTCTTCACCAGAGTTACAAAGCTGGTGAATCAAATCAAGGTATGTGGAAAGGTGTTGACATCAAGATAAGTTGTTGCAAAGATCTTGAGGTCATTAGCTCCAAAGTTCGACCACGTGGTAGTAGCCATAGAAGAGTCGAAAGACTTGTCAGTATTGACGAAGGAAGAGCTTCAAGGGACGCTTGAGTCTCATGAACAAAGGATGGCTGAAAGAGCTGCAGGAAAGTCGAAGAGCGATATGGCTTTGCAGGCGCAGTCAGAAAATGAAAGGAAAGGGAAAGGAAGTGGGAATGGCAACAAAGGTAGAGGAGGAAACTGGTCAAATCAGAGAAAACCCTGGAATCAAGGCAACCAAAGAGGTGGTGTGTAGCACCCCAAAATTTGCTCTCCTACCTTTAGTACTAACTGGCTTGTTTCATTTCATTTTTGCATTACCATGTGTGCATATCATTGGTTCTTAGCATGAGGTCAAGGTGCCTGAGGCAGTTCAAGAGGAGAAGATGTTCTTCAAGGGTCAAGTTCCATACCATTTATCAAGAATCAAGGGTTGGTACAAAAGTTACTCAATATGAAAATGACCTATATTTTGAAAGTTTCCATTTTGGGCAAGTTTTTACACTACCTTCAACTTGACTTTTCATCATCAAGGAAGCTTCAAAAGAATTTTTCTCAAACATGAAAGTTGAAGATCTTTTTCTCCCCTTTCCAACAAGTACTAGATGGTCTCCATATCATTTGTGAAACTCAAGTTTTGGTCAAAAGAAGGCAAGGTGGTTTTTAGGGTTTTCTCATGGTTCCATTCTTGCACCTTTTGCATTTTGGGACATATAGGCCTATAATTGATTCTATTGCTTCAAGTCATATTCTAACATCCAAGTACACCTCATGGGAATCATCTTTGGCCTTGGAATCAAGTGGATCCATGACTTATTCATCACTTATTTCACATTGTGCAATTTTGCAAAATCATTGAAAATTCATAAACCAAGACATCTCAAGGCCCAAATTTAATTCAGGTGTGATTAGCAATTGATAAATGAATGATCCATCATAAAAGGCTTGGGTGTACATGCATGGAGGAGAGTGTATAACTCATAGTGCAAATTTCCAAAATGACCCAAAACTATTTAATCAAGGAATTAATAAGACCTAAATGATTATCAATGGAATAACCTAGAGTATATAAGCTTACTCATGCACTCATTGGAGAGGGGACACGTTATTTTGAGGAGAATTCAAGTTTCAACCCTAATCCTTCATTCCTTCGAATCTCATCATCCACAAGAGCTTTTCACAAAGTTCTTTCACATTCTGAGTCCTGGGGATCCATAGAATACAAAGCTCTCATCATTTGAAGCTAACAACAAGGGTACGGATTGCTTGATCTCAGGTTAGTGACACTTTTCATGATCTTAGAACTCAAATTTTTGACGTGCATAATGATCTGTGGTTGTTACTGAGCATGCTGATGTATTTTATTTTGAATTTGGACGTGTAGATTGGTTGTATCGTGGGTTTGAAAGTTTTGAATCCAAATTTGTTTCATTCGATTCTCCTTGTATGTTGATTGTTTGCGATTTCTAATATGATATTATTGATCCTGGTGAAAATCTGGTTTGAAAGGTATATTCGTTTGCGTTTTCTGGGAGATTTTATGGTTGCAGGTGGCCGGAAGGGACGACCGGAGCTAGGGCTCCGGCGTCTGGTCTGATCTCCGGTCAGGCTAGGGTTTTTGGGGAAGACGCAATCGTGACCGTCCGTTTCCTTAATCGTGTGGTCCACGTTGTGCCACATCTTTTAAAATCTGTTGTTATTTTATGGTATGCGTGTGTGTCATTCCATGTTAATTACCATGTATCCTTACTCTGAGCCATACATTTTTATTTGATGACTGGTTTATTTGCGTTGATGAAATCTAATGGATGAAGAGGTGCCAACACATTAATGGTCTGGTGTGCCTTTCACGTGTTCCTTTTTTTAATTGCTGATCAATTGTGTGTGGGTGCGTGTATCATTATTAGGGTGTACTTTTAATCTGAAGCGTTGTACTTGCCTACTTGTTACTTTGTTGATTAATTGTGGGACATTAGTTGATCTGAGGGTTAGTATTGGGTCAACTGGTTGACTGGTTCCATGGGTTCCCTTTTTTTTATTTTTCGCTGATGGATTATGGGTTGGGCTTGCTAATTACACCCCTCTGTGGGGCCCAAGCTTATTTTTCAACGTGTTTGGGTTGCTGGTTGCACCCCCACTTGTTTTATTTTTCATTTATTTTATTTAATTGCACTATTTCATTTTTAATTTTTAAAAATAGATAATTGCATCCAAAAATTATCAGAAAATTCATGAAGCATGTATAGAGTTTTATAAAATTTTCTCAAATTTTATTTTCTTATTTTATTTTGCTTTTAGCATCTGAATTAATTATTTGAGTAATTTCCTTTTTTTGAATTTATTCCATATATGCATACTCTAACTTGTTTATTTTATTTCTCATAATCTATGAAACCTTTTGAGTCCATTCTTTTTGAATTGTTTCATCAACATATTGAATTGCATAAAAACATTTTTCGCTTATTTTTAAAATCATTTCATGTTGCATTTTGGTCCTTCTCTTTTGCATATTGAACCATGTTTCTTACTTGATCTTTGCATGATTGTTTGAGTGACTTATCTTGTGAATTTTTGCATGAGTTTTTAACATGATGTTTACCCCTGGTTGAGGTGTGTTAAGAATTAATTTGGCATTTGTTAAAGGTGTTTTGCTAATTGTTTGATTGCTCTTTGTTTGAGGTCTTCTTTTATGCACATCTTTGATCATGTCTGATTACTTGTTTGAGAAGGCACTTGTGCCATTGTGTGGGGTTGATTCTTTGAATTCATGAATCATGTTTGAATCATTATAGGTCACTTGATTATAATTATAGGTCATTGGTGTGAGGTTGTTGCATATTGTGTGCCCATGTTCAATGTTTGATTTACATGCCTCTTTTTGACTTATTTTTTCACTTCTTCTCATCTGCGTCTCTTCATGATTTATGTTTGGTTTATGTATGCCATGCCATATCATTCATTTGCATTTCATTTGATGTATGTTTCTGACCTTGGAGCTTTGCATTCATATCATATGTCATTCATGTTTCATCTTGCATACTTGAACATGTTTCACTTATATGCTTCCTTCTTCTTCTATTGATGTTTGATGCTTGGATATCTGTTTGCATGTCTCATGTGACACTTGTATAGCATGTTTAGGCACATGTTTAGGTCATCCACATTCTGACTTGGATGAGTTTCATTTGGTTTATAACCATTTCTCTTTGGTTTGTGACTTGCTTGGGTTTCATTTGTCTTATAGTTACTTATGTTTGTTTTGTACTAACCTTTATGCAGAAGCTGAGGTAAGTTATTTAAGGGTGTGGATAGTTATCCATGTTCACCCTCATTCTCTCCTTCTCATTTCTTTGCCTTAAGTTTTGGATTTCACTTTGTATGTGATTAAATTGGTTAATGCTTACTTGTGATTGTTCACATGATCCCCTTAGAATTCCTAGCTCCACCTAATTTCTAATTAAGTTGGAGGTAGGAGAGACATTAGGCTTTCAATCCTTTGCATCATAACGTTAGGATAGAATCCCTTAGTGTTTTTTTCTTTTCTTTTGAGTCCCTCTTCTCATCTCTTAACATTTCTAAGATACTTAATAAGGTCAACTTGCCTTGCTCACAAGCCTTAAACATAGGAAGTGAAGATTGAGGGGTCCCCCTTCTCTCTTCTAGAGTGTTGAGCGTACGTCCCATTGGGGACGACCATGCGACGCATTCGTTCCCGTGCCATAGACTTTGGTTCAAGGCTAGTTATGAACTAATTCAACTCACTTCTGTCTTAAAAAATACAAACAAACTTCAAACCATTTTATCCTGCGGGATTGTCAAACTAAAGGCTATTTTCAAAAAGGGCACGTTACTTTCCGTCTGGGTCGCAAACAGGCATCAACCCTAACTGTCGGACGCGAACTTAACGTCGCTCATAAAAAACACAAAAAGAACTTGGTCCGAACTATGTTGACTCTGAATTTCCCATTGCACAAAGGAAGTACGTAGGCCTAGGACGTCGACGTCCTAACGAGTCTCTTTGTTTTCCACTTCCCCGTGTCAGTACAACCATAGATTTTAGGATAACTCACCCTTAGATTAGACGACAAGCGTGGATCCCATCGAGTACGATGGACGCGTGGGGTGCTAACACCTTCCCCTCGCGTAACCGACTCCCGAACCCAGGCTATGGTTGCGATGACCATTCCTTTCCTTCTTCCTCAGGTTTATGCGGTGTTTCCTTTCCCTCCCGAGGGATAAATATACATTTGCTAGCGACTCTGTGTTCTGCGCCACTTTCGCGTTTATACCTGGATGAAAATCCTGGGAGCGACAGCTGACGACTCTGCTGGGGAAAATCTAGTTCCCTAAGTGGGTCTGTCCTAGCGCTTGTTTGTGTTTGTTCTCTTTGGGTGTTTTTGTTTTTTGTTTTGCTTTATTTGTTGTATTTTATTTTTACTGCATTACTGCATTGCATATTGTTATCATCTGCTGCACTGTTTTTTCTGTTTGGCGGGTTGGGAGTTCTGAGAGATAAGCCCAATACCCAGGCTTGAGCATACACGTAGGATTAGCGTGGAAAGTAGTGTGACTTGTGTGGCATTTGGCCAGACATAGTATACATGAAAACTCCACATCCAGACGAGGTTTTCCTTGGTAATGTTCTATCCTGCGCATTGGTGCAGATGATTGAATGTAACTTGGAAAACTGTCGACTCTGGCGGCCATTCCCGAGGACTCAGTAGCGGCACTCTTCCCGAGACGTGATAATGGCAGACCAGAAATGGCAAACCCATTACACATGTCGACCCGAGGACTCAATGCTGGGAACTTGCTATAGGGTTCCCTTTTGGAAAAGAATCAGTGGAAGTACTCCTCGATTGGCGATAGTACTGTACCCCGAGGGATGAATGTACTATTGCTTCTCGACCTCAGTGCCGAAACTGAGGACTTGCCACAGGATGTTTTCTTTTGAGGGGAATCGGTTGAGGCCTCCTCGATTGATGATGATACCAAACCAGAAATGGTGAACGTATCATCATTTCTCGACCTGAGAGTCCGTGATATTGAGGATCCTCGGCTTTCTAGTACCCACATGTGAGAGGGCAGGGTGTTTACAGGTTTGCAGGTAACCTTGACCTTCAACATACCCGGTTTTCTGGTCAGCAGATTTATCAGTGTGGCACTATGGTTATTTTGGTATTCTGGGTATTTGGGAAGATCCTTGAGATTATACAGTCGTTCAGTGTAGCAGTTGTCCAGTCTATGTGGCATCCTTGATCCCATGTGTGCATTTGCATCATCATTTTACATCCTAACATGTTTATTCATTTGTAGGGTTGCATCCTAACTTTGATTCTGGTTTTGAAGACTATTAAGGATGAGTACTGAGAAGAGAAAGAACATCATAGTGTACAAGTTCCCATCACTTATTCTGGATCCTGTTCACAAGATTGTGTCTATGGCAGAACCTAGGGTATTGGCAGACTTTAGAGGAGAGTATGGAAGAATTCTGAATTTTGCTCGCAACATCACTGAATACGAGTATAGGGCTTTGCACACTCTGGTGCAATTCTATGACCCTCACCTGCGTTGTTTTCTATTCACCGATTATCTTTTGGCTCCGACATTGGAGGAATTTGCTCTCATTCTGGATGTTTCCATTAAAGAAGAGGCTCCTTTCTATCCTTCTAAAGAACTTCCTGATTTGGGAAAGGTCTTCGAGGCTTTGCATTTGGATCCATCTTTGTTGAAAAACAACGTTGCCAATAAGGGAGGGTGTAAAGGCTTTCACGTGAAATTTTTGGTAGAACAGGCTTCTGTGTATGCTAAGGCTAGATGTTGGTCAGTTTTCAACGCCATCTTGGCTATATGTGTCTATGGAACGGTGTTGTTCCCAAGTGTGAAGGATTTTATGGACATGCACGCTGTCCGGATATTTACCGTGAAGAATCTGGTACCTACTTTGCTTGGAGATCTGTATCATTCAGTGCATTATAAGAACGAGAAGAGGAGGGGAGAATCCCTTAATTTTTGTGCGCCAGTCTTCTACAAATGGTTTGCAGATCGTCTTCCTAAATCTGGGGCATTTGTAGATACTCAAGGAACATTGGATTGGTCCAAAAGATTAATGGGCTTGAGGGCAGATAATCTAATTTAGGTTAACCGTGACTTGTTGGGCCAAAATATCATGATTAGTTGTGGAGATCTCCCAAATGTGCCTCTAATAGGAAGGAAATGAGGGATTAACTATAACCCTATTCTTGCTATTAGGCAATTCGGGTATGCCTTGAAAGAGCCACCAAAAGACGAGGAGGTCCAAAAATCTCTATATCTGAGTGGGGAAATCAATCCAGAACTGTTAAAAGAAGCTGCAAATACTTGGGAAGATCGTCATAAGAAGGGGAAGACTTCTTTTGGGAAGAGCAACAACAGAACATTTCCTGCGTATGAAGATTGGATTCAGAAAAGGGTAGAGAATGAGCTTTAGCCATTCTCCAAAGAACCACCATCTTACCCCTTGCTGATTGAGCCTCCTACCACAGTTGAGATAGAGAAGTTTAACAAGTTGCGGGCGGAAAAGGAAAAGCTGCGAGAAGAAAACAGTGAGCTACAAAGAGAGATATACCAGTTGAAACATGAGCGGGGTGAAGCTGTTCATATCGCCGAGTTGAAGACAGAGCTTCTCGCTAAGGCAGAAAAGGAGCTAGCTGACAAGGTCACAGCCAGACAAAGGATGAAGCAAACTCTAGAGGGTATCAGTAAGGTTCTCAAGTCTAAGAAGGAGGAATTGGCCAAGGCTTTGTTGAAAATTCACAAGTTCAATGCTCACCGAGACACTGCAATGGCTGCTAATAAGCGAAAGGAAGACGATTATCTAGCTCAGATTGATCAATTGAAGTTAAAGCTCAAGAAAAAAGACGTTGAGATCCTATCAGGGGTATTCCAGAGACAAGCAGTCAAGGGCCGACTCAATGAAGCCATAGCCTCCATAGAGGAACTGAAGATCCAAGCTGAAGTGAAGAGACCTAGAAATGAGGGTCCTAGTATGGATGGTGTTTTTGAAGAAGACGCTTGGGAGTTGCATTGCCGATACTTGAAAGGGATCATGCATAGGAAAGATGTTCTCATTCAAGAGCTAATTCAGAGACCGAAGCATCCCGACACCAAAAAGTTGTTCAAGGAAATTCAAGACTTGAGCAAAGAGCATAATGGATGGGGGGATTGGCACTTGTGGACTTTGATGACATGTCGTAGTTTTCTCTTTTTCTTTTATTGTATTTGGATCACCACCAGGCTTGTTGGTTGGGATCTATGATTATCGTGTTCAGACTTATTATCTTGGGTTGTGATTGTTGACATTCGGTTATCCTATGGTTTTTCTTAATACATGAGCAGAAGTTCCATTCTATCTTGTTGTTAAACTGGAATCGAGGGGTGGATCGCCCTGCGAATATTCAAACATGTTCATTTGCATTTGCATATTCATACTCATTGGCATAACAGGTGTTCGAGGTAGGTTATTCTTGTCCTGATATGGTTCTCTCCGAAGCACAGGCTCAGCTCCTCAAGCCATCCAGAAGTTGATCGTGGAACAAATTCAAGCAGAGCCGAGGGAAGTACAGAGCCAAATGGGGCAGTCCATGGGGAAAATGCAAGCTTTGACTCAAGACTAGAAAATGCTGAAAGAGGAAGTCAATCAACTAAAGCCTCCCGAGTAAACACTCAGATTGCGGGTATGTTGTCAGAAATAATAAGTCCAGACAGAGCCAAGTCTCCTCAACGATGGCGATTTCCTGTTTCTTTACTGCATTTTCATATGTAGTTTCATCTGTTTGTTTAAACATTGTCTGCATGTAGAAACTTGTTTGTTTTTGAATGACAATCATAATACAATAAGCATGTTTTTCTTGAAGTAATCCATTCGTGTTCACTCTTAAATGTTTAGATGCACTGCAATACCAATTTTCTCGTCTAGAACTCTCGAGGGAGGATGATGAGATGAAAACGCAAAATCTCTGGTTGTATGTTCAAGGATAGAACCCTGTTGAGGATGTACAGGCATTGTTTCAAATCCCTAAACACTGGAGATATAAGGGAGATAAACCCTTGTTAACCCCTTTGAGCCTTGAAGTAGGAGTTTATTTCGTACGAAAAAACCCTCACACTTAACCCAGGGGCAGGGTAGGCGTCAGTTAGTTTGACCGAGCGTTCAAATTTCAAAGAGAGTGTGCATCTGAGGATCCATTACCTTCTATCCCACCGTCAAGAGGTCAAGAGATGTGAGACCACAATGGTTATCCATCGACAATCAAGGAGTGAGGTAGTCACAACCCTTTCAAGCAAGTAAGACGACCAATGTCACACGCTTTGTTCAAAAGGGGAATAAAAGAAAGAAAGCCCGCTGAGTCAAAACTTGAAAACAAGCGACTTAGGCAAAAGTTAGGGCATCCCGCTGGACTTCAAAATGGAAAAACTCAAGAGAGTCAGTCCAGGCAAAAATTAGGGATAAAAAAAAAAGAACAAAAAAGAAAAGGAAGAAAAAGCGAAAAGGATTACAAAAGAAAATCCTCGATAAAAACAAATTCGTGGAATTACAGACACGAAAGATAAAAGGGGTGACTGTCACTCCAAAACATCCTTAGGTGCAAACCATTAGTTGCATGGGTTCCTTAAAGATCATGAACCTTTTGAGAGATGAGCGTTTGTGTCAGATTAACTGAACATAGGACTGGAGAACATCATGAAGAGTGGGTGGGCATCGATAAATTTTGAGCCATAAATCTTTTTTCTGAAACCGTGAACCAGACCACGTTACAACCCTTAAAAGTCCTAATTGAAACAGGGTTTATTCCGAAAGCGTACTTCAACGGGATAGCGTTCCTGACTCCTATGAGTTGTGCTAATAAGATTTGTTGGTATTGCATGTGCGCATTGTTTTGTCATTCAAAAATCAAGGTCGCATCCCAGCTAGTGATTCGTTCACAAGGCTTGGCGACGCATTTTCAATAAAACTTCAAGGTTAACACGAGTGTTGCATTAGAATTGTCATTCTCATAATAAACATTTTCTGCTTGCATGTGTTTGATATCAAAGAAGCTTACACGATGAACGAGAAGCTCGAAGGTGAAAACTCCGAAGGACAGCCATGTCAAGGGGCATGTGGCCAAGAGACTGTGCGCAGCCTGGGGGTTCCCGATAAATGGTGATAAGATGCAGCCAATCTGGAGTAGTCACACTGGAAACTCTCCCTAAAGCAGCCAAACAGGGGCAATCAGGTTGATTTGACAAATCTCTGTAAGATCAGTCAGGGGCAAAGTTTCTTCAAGACTTGGGGCAGACCATCTCTAGAGCATGAGAAGTTATCCAATCCTGAAGACGGTTAATCGAGAGAACCTCTTCAAGGTTCAAAATACTGGGACAGAGTATTTCAGGTCATTGCAAATCCTTTCGAGGCGAGTTACTTTATTGATTATGTAGTCTGGGGCAGTTATGTCGAGATCTGATAAATCTCTCCAAGAGTTTGAAGACCCTGGGGCAGTGTGAAAGCCAAGTCTTCTATAAAATCCTCTTGAGATGAGTTCTTCCATTAGACCTGGTGGTCTGGGGCAAGTGGAAAGTTCAAAGGGACGTTTATGACTATAGGGACATGTCAGGTTGGATGGCAACAGGATTGTACTTCCCCAGTAGAGCTACTCTCCCCAGCATTGAAATTACACCTTCCTCAGTAGAGCAAGCTCTCCCAAGGATTGTTTTTGCCGGCCAGAATCGTGGTTGTTTTATTATTCCTCAGCAAGCAGTTAGTAGTGGATTGCTCCAAGGAGGATGTCGTGGTATCCCAGTAGGAGACTTATGGAATATCTTCTCTGAACAAAGAGATTGTTTCCCCACAGAGTCAGGGTGTCCACTTTCCCGGTCCAGTCAGGATGTGCGCTTTCACCGATAACATTATGTTCTAACCCCCATCAAGGTCAGGATAAAGTCATTCGCCCCTTCAGCAGGCTAAGTTCAACAGTATTCCCCAGGCAGGATGGTATTATGGACTGTTTTCCCCAAGCAGGATGGTGTTATGGGCTGGCATCCCCAGCAGGTTCTAAGCCCATTGGTTATTAGCAATCCTCAGCAACTGACTTCTGGTTCTGTCATTGGCATTCATTCTCAACTCCCCCAGCAGAGGAGAAATCTCAGGTTTTGGATGTTACCTTCAGTAGAGGTCACGTGTAATCCCCGGTAGTATGGATGTTCTTTTGGGATTTCATCCCCAGCAGAATTCGTTGATCCAAAGAGTCGGTCAGTGTGATCCTTCTCAGCAGAGTTCTTGGATTCGTAGGACAATTTATTTTTGTCATCCTTAGCTGAATCGGTCTCTTCTCTCCAGCATTTATTTTGCTGGAGGGGCTCTTTTTGCACATCATAAGCATTCGCATTGCATCTTTAAACGCGTAGCATTTCCATTTCGTATGGAGAATTACGCCAAGATTCAAACATTTGCATTCGAAGCATAAGCCAGGTTTGAAACTTTCTCTGCCAGTTCTCTTTCTCAGCAGAGATGGCATAACTCAGGAGATTTTGGTTTATCCTTGGTGAGATCGTCGAGGGACGCGTTCCTCATACCTGTGCTCCCCGGCAGAGTCTTTTATTTAGACTTCTCCTTTCCCCAGCGGGGTCATCTTGCCTATGGATTATGAGTCGGTTGGGAGTTTGCCTTTGTTGGCCCTTTCTCTTTTGTGAAATCTTGTTCTCACCTGGTAGTCAGTTCTCGCTTGACGTATTCTGTTTGCCGGGTTCTGTTTCTCAGTAGGGGTGGTATAAACCAGAAGTTTTGTTTCACGTTATCCCCAGCGAAGTCCTCTTTCTGTAAGTGTTCCTTTATGAGTACGATTGAGGTCGTATTCGTCTTTTTCTTTGTGGGTAGAATGATTGAGGTCAGTCTTCCTTTGCGGGTACGATTGAGGTCGTATTCGTTTTGTGAGTGCGATTGAGGTCGTATTCATATTTTCCTTGTGGGTAGAGGGATTGAGGTCAGTCTTCCTCTGCGGGTACGATTGAGGTCGTATTCGTCTTTTTCTTTGTGGGTAGAGTGATTGAGGTCAGTCTTCCATTGCGGGTGCGATCGAGGTCGTATTCGTCTTTTTCTTTGTGGGTAGAGTGATTGAGGTCAGTCTTCCTTTGTGGGTACGATTGAGGTCGTATTCGTCTTTTTTCTTTGTGGGTAGAGTGATTGAGGTCAGTCTTCCTTTGCGGGTACGATTGAGGTCGTATTCGTTTTGTGGGTGCGATTGAGGTCGTATTCATATTTTCCTTGTGGGTAGAGTGATTGAGGTCAGTCTTCCTTTGCGGGTACGATTGAGGTCGTATTCGTTTTATGGGTGCGATTGAGGTCGTATTCATATTTTCCTTGTGGGTAGAGTCATTGAGGTCAGTCTTCCTCTGCGGGTACGATTGAGGTCGTATTCGTCTTTTTCTTTGTGGGTAGAGTGATTGAGGTCAGTCTTCCTTTGCGGGTACGATTGAGGTCGTATCCGTCTTTCTTCTTTGTGGAAGTGATTGAGGTCATCCTTCCTTTGTGGGTGCGATTGAGGTCATATTCATATTATTCTTTGCGGGTAGAGTGATTGAGGTCAGTCTTCCTTTGCGGGTACGATTGAGGTCGTATTCGTCTTATTTTTGTGGGTATGGTTGAGGTCATACTCCTTATTTTTCAGCACGCTCCATTTCGTTATTCTCACCATTAGCAAATTTCAAGGGTTCTGTCAGTATTCAATCCTCGTGTATCCTGGGATGTCTGAAAGCCGTCGCTATCATACCTTCAGGACCAAGTTGATTGAATAGGGGCAGTTGTAGCACCCCAAAATTTGCTCTCCTACCTTTAGTACTAACTGGCTTGTTTCATTTCATTTTTGCATTACCATGTGTGCATACATTGGTTCTTAGCATGGGGTCAAGGTGCTTGAGGCTGTTCAAGAGGAGAAGATGTTCTTCAAGGGTCAAGTTCCATACCATTTATCAAGAATCAAGGGTTGGTACAAAAGTTACTAAATATGGAAATGACCTATAGTTTGAAAGTTTCCATTTTGGGCAAGTTTTTACACTACCTTCAACTTGACTTTTCATCATCAAGAAAGCTTCAAATGAATTTTTCTCAAACATGAAAGTTGAAGATCTTTTTCTCCCCTTTCCAGCAAGTACTAGATGGTCTCCATATCATTTGTGAAACTCAAGTTATGGTCAAAAGAAGGCAAGGTGGTTTTTAGGGTTTTCTCATGGTTCCATTCTTGCACCTTTTGCATTTTGGGACATATGGGCCTATAATTGACTCTATTGCTTCAAGTCATATTCTAACATCCAAGTACACCTCATGGGAATCATATTTGGCCTTGGAATCAAGTGGATCCATGACTTATTCATCACTTATTTCACATTGTGCAATTTTGCAAAATCATTGAAAATTCATAAACCAAGACATCTCAAGGCTCAAATTCAATTCAGGTGTGATTAGCAATTGATAAATGAATGATCCATCATAAAAGGCTTGGGTGTACATGCATGGAGGAGGGTGTATAACTCATAGTGTAAATTTCCAAAATGACCCAAAACTCATTAATCAAGGAATTAATAAGACCTAAATGATTATCAGTGGAATAACCTAGAGTATATAAGCTTACTCATGCACTCATTGGAGAGGGGACACGTTATTTTGAGGAGAATTCAAGTTTCAACCCTAATCCTTCATTCCTTCGAATCTCATCATCCACAAGAGCTTTTCACAAAGTTCTTTCACATTCTGAGTCCTGGGGATCCATAGAATACAAAGCTCCCATCATTTGAAGCTAACAAAAGGGTACGGATTACTTGATCTCAAATTAGTGACACTTTTCATGATCTTAGAACTCAAATTTTTGACGTGTATAATGATATGTGGTTGTTACTGACAATGCTGATGTATTTTATTTTGAATTTGGACGTGTAGATTGGTTGTATCGTGGGTTTGAAAGTTTTGAATCCAAACTTGTTTCATTCGATTCTCCTTGTATGTCGATTGTTTGCGATTTCTAATATGATATTATTGATCCTGGTGAAAATCTGGTTTGAAAGGTATATTCGTTTGCGTTTTCTAGGAGATTTTATGGTTGCAGGTGGCCGGAAGGGACGACCGGAGCTAGGGCTCCGGCGTCTGGTCTGATCTCCTGTCAGGCTAGGGTTTTTGGGGAAGACGCAATCGTGACCGTCCGTTGCCTTGATCGTGTGGTCCACGTTGTGCCACATCTTTTAAAATATGTTGTTATTTTATGGTTTGCATGTGTGCCATCCCATATTAATTACCATGTATCCTTAATCTGAGCCATACATTTTTATTTGATGACTAGTTTATATGCGTTGATGAAATCTAATGGATGATGAGGTGCCAACGCATTAATGGTCTGGTGTGCCTTTCACGTGTTCCTTTTTTTAATTGCTGATCAATTGTGTGTGGGTGCGTGTATCATTATTAGGGAGTACTTTTAATCTGAAGCATTGATCTTGCTTACTTGTTACTTTGTTGATTAATTGTGGGGCATTAGATTGATCTGAGGGTTAGTATTGGGTTAACTGGTTGACTGGTTCCATGGGTTTCCTTTTTTTTATTTTTCGCTGATGGATTCTGGGTTGGTCTTGCTAATTACACCCCTCTGTGGGGCCCATGCTTATTTTTCAACGTGTTTGGGTTGCTGGTTGCACCCCCACTTGTTTTATTTTTCATTTATTTTATTTAATTGTATTATTTCATTTTTAATTTTTAAAAATAGATAATTGCATCCAAAAGTTACCAGAAAATTCATGAAGCATGTTTAGAGTTTTATAAAATTTTCTCAAATTTTATTTTCTTATTTTATTTTGTTTTTAGCATCTGAATTAATTATTTGAGTAATTTCCTTTTTTTGAATTTATTCCATATATGCATACTCTAACTTGTTTATTTTATTTCTCATAATCTATGAAACCTTTTGAGTCCATTCTTTTTGAATTGTTTCATCAACATATTGAATTGCATAAAAACATTTTTCTCTTATTTTTAAAATCATTTCATGTTGCATTTTGGTCCTTCTCTTTTGCATATTGAACCATGTTTCTTACTTGATCTTTGCATGATTGTTTGAGTGACTTATCTTGTGAATTTTTGCATGAGTTTTTAACATGATGTTTACCCCTGGTTGAGGTGTGTTAAGAATTAATTTGGCATTTGTTAAAGGTGTTTTGCTAATTGTTTGATTGCTCTTTGTTTGAGGTCTTCTTTTATGCACATCTTTGATCATGTCTGATTACTTGTTTGAGAAGGCACTTGTGCCATTGTGTGGGGTTGATTCTTTGAATTCATGAATCATGTTTGAATCATTATAGGTCACTTGATTATAATTATAGGTCATTGGTGTGAGGTTGTTGCATATTGTGTGCCCATGTTCAATGTTTGATTTACATGCCTCTTTTTGACTTATTTTTTCACTTCTTCTCATCTGCGTCTCTTCATGATTTATGTTTGGTTTATGTATGCCATGCCATATCATTCATTTGCATTTCATTTGATGTATGTTTCTGACCTTGGAGCTTTGCATTCATATCATATGTCATTCATGTTTCATCTTGCATACTTGAACATGTTTCACTTATATGCTTCCTTCTTCTTCTATTGATGTTTGATGCTTGGATATCTGTTTGCATGTCTCATGTGACACTTGTATAGCATGTTTAGGCACATGTTTAGGTCATCCACATTCTGACTTGGATGAGTTTCATTTGGTTTATAACCATTTCTCTTTGGTTTGTGACTTGCTTGGTTTCATTTGTCTTATAGTTACTTATGTCTGTTTTGTACTAACCTTTATGCAGAGGCTGAGGTAAGTTATTTAAGGGTGTGGATAGTTATCCATGTTCACCCTCATTCTCTCCTTCTCATTTATTTGCCTTAAGTTTTGGATTTCACTTTGTATGTGATTGAATTGGTTAATGCTTACTTGTTCTTGTTCACATGATCCCCTTAGGATTCCTAGCTCCACCTAATTTCTGATTAAGTTGGAGGAAGGAGAGACATTAGGCTTTCAATCCTTTGCATGATAACATTAGGATAGAATCCCCTTAGTGTTTTTTTCTTTTCTTTTGAGTCCCTCTTCTCATCTCTTAACACTTCTAAGATACTTAATAAGGTCAACTTGCCTTGCACACAAGCCTTAAACATAAGAAGTGAAAATTGAGGGGTCCCCCTTCTCTCTTCTAGAGTGTTAAGCATACGTCCCATTGGGGACGACCATGCGACGCATTCGTTCCTGTGCCATAGACTTTGGTTCAAGGCGAGTTATGAACTAACTCAACTCACTTCTGTCTTAAAAAATACAAACAAACTTCAAACTATTTTATCCTGCGGGATTGTCAAACTAAAGGCTATTTTCAAAAAGGGCACATTACTTTCCGTCTGAGTCGCAAACAGGTATCGACCCTAACTGCCGGACGCAAACTTAACGTCGCTCATAAAAAACACAAAAAGAACTTGGTCCGAACTTCGTTGACTATGAATTTCCCATTGCACAAAGGGAGTACGTAGGCCTAGGACGTCGACGTCCTACCGAGTCTCACTTTGTTTTCCCCTTCCCCGTGTCAGTACAGCCATAGATTTTAGGATAACTCACCCTTAGATTAGACGACAAGCGTGGATCCCATCGAGTACGATGGACGCATGGGGTGCTAACACTTTCCCCTCGCGTAACCGACTCCCGAACTCAGGCTATGGTTGCGATGACCATTCCTTTCCTTCTTCCTCAGGTTTATGCGGTGTTTCCTTTCCCTCCCGAGGGATAAATATACATTTACTGGCGACTCTGTGTTCCGCGCCACTTTCGCGTTTGTACCTGGATGAAAATCCTGGGAGCGACATGGTGTTGCAGGTAGAGGAAGAGGTGGTGATCAAAAATCTGACAAAAGTCACATCCAGTGTTTCAATTGTCAGAAGTATGGCCACTATTTTAGTGACTGTCCAGAAAAGAAGAAAAATCAAGAAACTGATGCAAAGCTGGTGAAACATGAAGAAGAAGAGACGTTGCTGATGGTCACAACAAGAGATGAAGAAAGATTCCAAGATCAGTGGTACTTGGACTCAGGATGCTCATCACACATGAGTGGAAGGAAAGATTGGTTTGTCAACATGAAGCCCTCATCGAAGAACACGATGAAGCTTGCAAATGACAACACTCTAGCAACTGAAGGTGTTGGTGATGTTCTGATTATAAGGAAAGATGGCAAGAGGTCAACAATTTCCAATGCATTATACATACCAGGCATGAAGAGTAATTTGCTCAGTATAGGGCAGTTGGTCGAAAAGAACTACAAGGTAGTTGTCGAAGACAAGATGATGAGAGTCCTCGACGCAGGTGGTAGGTTGATCTTGAAGGCTCCAATGTCTCAGAATAGGACCTTCAACATTGAACTCAAGGTGATGGAGCACAAGTGCCTAGCAACTGCAGCCAGCAGAGATGAGTGGTTATGACATTTTTGACTAGGCCATCTCAACTTTAATGACATCAGAGAGCTAAAGAGAAAATCGACATTCTAAGTGAAGTCTGTGAAGAGTGTGTTCAGTCGAAACAACACAAGAATAGCTTCTGCAAGGATGCATGAAGGAAGTCGAAGGCAATTCTGGAAGTCATATACTCTAATGTATGTGGTCCAATCCAGATGGATTCGATTGGTGGCAACAGATACTTTGTCACATTCATAGATGATTACAGTCGAAAGTTGTGGACTTACCGCATTAAGAAGAAAAGTGATGTAATCGAGGTATTTGCCAGATTCAAATCCATGGTCAAAAGACAGAGTGGTAGAAAATTGAAAATTCTGAGGACTGATGATGGTGGTGAGTATGTTTCAAAAGAGTTCGATGCATTATGTGAAAAATAAGGGATTGTGCATGAGGTGGTGCCACCCTATACTCCACAGCAAAATGGAGTTGCAGAACGAAAGAACAGAACCATTATGAACATGGTGAGAAGTATGTTGAATGGAAAACACTTACCCAAAGAACTATGGGGAGAAGCGGTTTTGACAACAACATATATTTTAAACAGATGTCCGACGAAGAAGCTTGAAGGAATCACACCAGAAGAATGTTGGTCTGGTGTCAAGCCTAGTCTCAGTAACTTGAAGGTGTTTGGATCTATAGTACATAGACATGTTCCAGATCAGTTGAGAAGGAAGCTTGATGACAAGTCGAATCAGATGATCTTGATAGGATATCATTTGACTGGAGGTTACAAACTGTTCGACCCAGTGAATAAGCAATTAGTGATCAGCAAGGACGTGATCATAGATGAGCTTAAAGATTGGGACTGGATTAAGAATGCCAAGAAGGATTCAGTGAGAATCTCTTGTGAAGAACCAGCCACTGAAGTCGAAAGAGAAGTTCGACATGAACCAGTCATAGATGAAGCAGGTCTAAGCAGACCTCGATGAACAAGACACATGCCTGCAAGGTTGCAAGAATGTGTAATTACATTAGATGATGTGGTTGATGAAGGGGGTGAGCTGGTACATTATACTTTTTACGTAGATGTTGAACCAGTCAATGAAGCTGAGGCATTGAAAGATTCGAAGTGGGTGAAAGCAATGAATGAGGAGTTAGAGTCCATCGAAGTCAACAACACCTGGTCACTTGTTGAATTGCCTCAAGGAAAGAAGGCAATTGATGTGAAGTGGGTTTACAAGGTGAAGGTGAATCTTAGAGGAGAAGTAACTCGACACAAGGTGAGACTTGTGGCGAAAGGAGTTCTACAAAAGGAAGGAATCGACTTCGATGAAGTGTTCGCACCTGTTGCTAGGATCGAAACAATCAGGTTGGTTGTTGGTCTAGCAAATATGAACAATTGGCCCACATGTCAGATGGACGTGAAGTGTGTGTTCCTTAATGGCCCCTTAGATGAAGAAGTTTATGTCGCACAACCAGCTGGGTATGTGAAATGAGGCGAAGAAGGAAAGGTGTACAAGCTGTATAAAGCCCTGTATGGACTTAAGCAAGCTCCAAGAGCTTGGAAAAAGAAAATCGACAGCTTCTTAAGGGAGAAGGAATTTGTGAAGTGTACGACTAAGCATGGAGTGTATGCAAGGAGAAGCAATAATGAATTGCTTATACTATGCCTCTATGTCAGACTTGGGAAATCTCTCATATTTCCTTGGCATCGAATTATACAAGACTAGTAGAGGTTTAATGATGCACCAAAGAAGATATGCAGACGAAATACTCAAGAGATTTGAGATGCAAGATTGCAACCCAACTTCGACTCCAACTGAGACCAGACTGCAACTGTCAAAGGATTCATATGAAGATGATGTCGACCCAACCCAATACAAAAGACTAATTGGGTCACTTAGATACCTTTGTCACACAAGGCCTGACTTAGCATACAGTGTGGGTATTGTAAGTATATTCATGCAGAAGCCAAAGGTATTACACCTAGCAGCAATGAAGATGATACTGAGGTATTTGAAAGGGATTCTCGACTACGACATTTTGTTTCCTGCAGCTGATGAAAGGAAAAAATGCAAGTTAGTGGGATACACCGACTCTAGCCGGTGTAGTGATGTAGAGGATAGAAAATCCACAGCTGGATATGTGTTTATGTTAGGTGGTGCACCAGTTGCTTGGAGTTCGAGAAAGGAGCCAGTAGTGGTATTGTCATCACGCGAAGCAGAATATATAGCTGCTTCTCTTTTTGCATGTCAAGCAACTTGGATGGTGAACTTGGTCGAAGAGATTACAGGGAAGAGTCATGGAGCAATTACCATGAAGATCGACAACATGTCAACTATCAACCTGGCGAAGAATCCAATAGCACACGGTCGAAGCAAGCACATCGAAATGAGGTTCCATTATCTTCGAGAGCAGGTAGCAGAAGGGAAGATGAACTTGGAACACTGCAGAACTGAGAATCAGATTGCAGATATCATGACGTAGGAAGTGCAAGTCAAAGTTTTCAGAAAACTAAGAGCCATAATGAATGTATACAGCTTAGACACAATGAATTAGGCGGTGTTTTGAGTTGTAATTCCTTGTGTCGAAGCAGTTTAGCTCGACAGAAACAAGGAGAAGACGAATTGTGATAATATGTGTGTCAAGTTGTAATAGTGTGTCGAAGTATCGAAGGAGGTTCCTTCACACAGGATTTCGACTTAGGCCTATTTTAGTAATGTTAACTTATTCGGGATTTTATAGTTTTGGGCCTTGGCTTGGGGTGCAAGCTAACCTAAATCTATAAATAGGGAGAAACCCTTAATTTTTTGTAAGAAGAAGTAGAACAGACTCAGAATTGAGAACTTGTATTCACAATTTGCAGTTTCAAGTGAAATAACAGAATTTCCACAGTATGTGGGCGGGAGATCTCTGCAGAAAATTGTTCATCTTCTCTTCCAACGTTTTTCTCTTTCTTTTCTTTCTGTTCTTTCTCAACCCTTTTCATTACCATTGCGTGTTTGTTAACAATCTTGAGATCAAGATTGAATAGGAATTCCCAAAAGGTTTTGGGTTAATTCCAACAAGGAGCACTGCAAAAACTCCTTGAAAAATCAGAACAATCAAATCAGATATTCGATGGGGTTTTTCCACCGGTTATAAAAACTATTATAAGATATATTCTTAAGACCGATAACCAATTAACACTACAAAAAAAAGGTATTTGTTAGGGGTTTAACTCCTCACTAAGGAAAAAAATCCATCACAAAATATAATTGCTAGGGGATATGACCCCTAGCTAATTAGAGCATCACAAATTTATTGCTAGGGAATAATGTAACGCCCTGACTTATTTTATTTGTTTTCCGTAATTTATTTATGTATTATTGTGTATGTTTATGTGTTATCAGTGCTTTTGATGTGTTGGGATACCCAGTGGTAGGAGATAGTGACCTTGAAATTATAGACTCTAAGGGTGAGGGGTGTATGGCCAATTGTTTGGAACTTGGTGGTGTGGTAAAAGTGGATAATTAAAATAATATTAGTAATATTAGTTGAATATTACTAATTTAAATATTAAGGAATATTGTTATTATTATTTAATTTGTGGAATAATAATAATAATAATAATAATAATAATAATAATAATAATAATAATATAATAGAAAAAAGGGGAGTTGAGGGGAGTTGTTATCAGACCGTGAAACTGAGAAAAAGTGAGAAAGAGGAGAAGAAAGGCTAGGGCTCAAGAGAAGAGAGAAGAGACTCCATTGTTGAGGAAGAGGAATCATCGCAAGAACTCTAAGGTAAGGGTGAGGTTCTAACTAGCTAAGGGTTAGTATGATGATAATTGTGGGTAGATTCTTTCATGTTGTTTTTGTGCTTTTTCCCTTTGTTCATACTTTTGATGGAATGGTTTTATTGAAGTTGGTTGATTATGATGAATGATGTGTGTTGGTTTTGGAACTACTGTAGTTGATAAATTTTTTGTCTTGTACTGTTGTTGAATCGATTAATTTTCGTTGCTTGTTGTTGTTGATGTTGTTGTTGTGTGAAATCGCGAGTCATAGTCAGAACGATTGTTTTGGGTGTTTTTGTGGAAAGAAATCAGGGTTTTTGTGTTGATGAAAACTGGTTTTTGAGGAGAATAAATGATTAAACGTTTTGTATGAAAAGTGGAATTTTGGGTGGGTTAAAAAGAACTTTTCGCACTGATAAGTAATAGAAAAGTGATTATGCTGCAGATAAATCGGTTACCAAAAATAGGGTAATCAGTTACACTGTTCAAAAACAGTGTTTTTGAGAAAACTGTGAGGGTGTAATCAGTTACTCTGATTTAGGTAACCGGTTACACTGTGTGTTTTTGGCGTGGCAGTAGCTAGTTACCATGGGTGTAACTGGTTACCTCATTATGAGTAACTGGTTACCCTGAGATCGATTTTTGAAAAACTTTAAAAATTCATAACTTTTATTCCGGAAGTCCGATTCGAGTGTCGTTCAAAGCGTCGGAAAGCTGGAGTGACGAACTGTAATCTAAAAATAGTTTCGGTGGCAGAAGTTGAATAATTTTCTGGTTGGTGGTCTTAAACACATTAGTATCATTATGTTGTGGTGTGATATGATTCTAAATGCCTTATGGATGCTTTCCATGTTGTGTGTCATTGTTGTTGGATTATATGGCATGTTGTTGTTGCTGGCCTGAAGTGGCATGTTCCATTCTTTAGATGGTCAGTGTTGTGGTTGTTGTCATGAATTTTATGGTGGCATGAGTTGTGAGATAAGTCGTGTGCCCATGTAGGGTGTGAGCGTCTTATCCGGATTCTAATTGTGGAATCGTATCATTGTTGTTGTTGTTGTTGTTATTGAGGTGGTCGTGTGCCCATGTGGGCTGTGAGCGATAACAGTGAGTCGTGTACTCATGTGGGGTGTGAACGATCACGGAAGTCATGTGCCCATGTGGGGTGGGAGCGACATTATGGAAATTCTGATGGGAATTGTGATCCTGAAATAGGGATCTGGTTCTAACATAGGAATCGATGGTACCACATGCATTGAGACTGGTTATGAGTCTCATTGTATCACATATTGGTTGCATCTGTTGTTGTGTTGCAAGTTGTATTTGTATGTGGAATGTTGTAGTTGTATGTTGGATGTTGTTGTTGTATGTTGGATGGTTGTTGTGTTGGTTGTTGTGGAATGGGTATTTGTGCATGAGAAATCTAATACTTGCTTTATTATCATGCTTTCCTTTATGTATTTATGATATCTCATCCTTTAGGTTTGAATGTTGTCTTTACATGGGCATCCTGCAGATAACTCGCAGTAGAGGAGTTGAAGTAAGTAGAAGACGAAGTCTTTTATTTTCCCTTTTTTGTCGGCGTCTGCTCTGATGTGTAACATCGGGGTCATGGAAAGTTGTGTTATGTTGAGTTTTATGGAGATTTTTGGATATCTCTAGAATAATTTTTGTTTATGTTATTTGAGAAATAACTATGCTTTGAATAACTGTTTATGTTGATGTTTCCACTATTTCAATAATGTTTTGAAATTAAGACATGTTGAATTGTTTTGGTGATTTTAAATAATTTTTCAAATATTTGCATGTGTTACATATCTTAATATATGAGCAGTTGATCGTTGTTGAATTGTGTGACATCGTAAATATCAAATGCTTGAATTCACTCTAATTTTTAATTAAATGTGCTGTCACACACTAATTTTTAACCCTAAGATTCCACCTCATTTTCATTATTTTAACATAGCATTAATCATCTCATGTGTTTGTGTGTTTTTTGCATTACTAACCCCATTAAATTTCAAGAGTTTGTGTTTTGGTTCACTTTGACTGCAAGTTAGGTTTTGACACCAAGAAGTTCAAGAAGTTGACTAATCAAGGAGTTATGATCCTCAACTCTCCAATATGATCAAGAGTCTTCTTACATCAATAATCAAGGGCAAGATTCCATCAATATCATTTCATCAAGCCCCAAATCATCAGATGTACCCAAATTAGGGTTTTGACCTAATTCAGTCCTGGTTTGACTTTTTGAGAAAGGCATGATCCTACACCTCAAGACATGATTTAAGGACCTCAAGTACATCATATTTGCCTACCCATATGTTTGGATTGATTCAAGGAGCTTGATCCATTGACAATTAAAGAAATCAAGTTCATCTGGAAAACGTTAACTGTTCATCAAAGTCAAAGTTTGACTTTTGGGATTTTTGGTCAAGCATGGACTCCACAAGTCAAAGATCATGGAAATATGATGAATGATTTCATTTCATCATGACTAATTAAGAAAATCAAGAAGAAATTCAAAGTTGGTGAAATTAGGATTTTGAAGTTTTTCTAAGTTACAAAACTTCTTCCTCAAGCATTCAATGGAAACACTTGAGGACTCATTTTAAAGATGGTATTACATACTTCAATTTGGTGAAAGAATGAGCTAAAAATCATTTACCAACTGAAAGTTATGATAGTTAAAAGTTGAGGTTATCAATGTGTAAAAATGTCCAATACTTATAAAATTTTCTAAGTATTAATTAGGGAAAAGTCCAATTTTGGTGGCCATTTTTCTCATTGATCCAAATGGTTTTTTTTCCAAGTGATCAACATCAAAGTCGTAGTATTTGATCTCATCTTTCCAATGGTACCAAGAACATGGAATTATCTTGCTTGAGCATGAAGTTATGAATTTGAAAAGTAGCCATGGTAAGACATTTTGACTTAGGCAGACTTGCACAAAAAGTTCATAGTCATATTTTTACACGAGTTCATGAACACTTTTGGCCAAGTTCCAAACATTTTCTGAGCTTCTCATCAACTAGGAACTTGTTCCTTGTCTTGAAATCTTCCCAAAGATACCAAGGTTCTGCAGAATGGATCCTCATTCACCATGGAAAAGCATCATCCAATGTGCTATGGTGCATTGCATTTTGGACAAAGGATGAAAAGGTGATTTTGACTTTCGCTAGTTCCTCAAGTTGGGGAACTTGATCTAAACATTACCAACAACTTGTACAATCTAAAGATCATCCAAGGAATGTCAACTTTCAGCTACACTAGAAAGTTAAAGGCTACTTGTACTTGAATCCACTTTATGCAAAAGTTGAATTATCCAATGGATCATGATTCAACTTTGTCCAAATCCCTCTCACTCCTCAGATACTTTTCACTATAAATAGCACCTCATATCAGATGCAAATCACACAACATTTGAGCTGTAAACCTCCTCAAATCTTAGAATCTTGTATCCCAATTTCGTTGTTCTTCACTTTTTCTCCAAACCACTAAACCTTCCAAAATCCATCTTAGTCACCAAACAGCCAAACCAACCATCCCAACACATAAAAAAATCAACCATAGAAGCTGTCCAAACTCATCACAACACCAGAAAACCCTTAAATAAAAAAGTCAACCCTTCATTGGTCACTTTGTTAACCAAGGAGCTAAAACTCCATAACTCTCCATTCAGACCATATCATCCTACCACCTTACACACCTTACACAAACATAATACAAACTGTTCCAATCATCACATTCTATTTGTAACATCCCTAGCACAGAGATCACATTTTCATATTTGTTACTTGCAAGAGGATTCGAGTTGAGGAGTTGGAGAAGTTTCAAGGCAAACTCAGCATTGCAACAATTATTTTAAAATACAAAAAAAGCCAACATTAAAATACCCAAAATAAAAGTACAAAAATAGTTTTATCACCTTTTAAATCAATTCCCCTCTTTTCTATAATAAACATGGAAATGACGAATGCATTCTCTCGTGTCCCATTTAAAATCCCCCTAATTATCTTGGAAAGAATGGGTGAATGCATATTCACCTGTTTCTCGAATAATCAAGGGCTTAGTGCACACTTTGTTTGAACGATTATCTATCTTCCGCAAACTATTTTCACAATAAACTTATGAGAAATGGGTGAATGTACATTCATTTGTTTCTTGAACAATTGAAGGCTTAGCGTACGCTTTGCGCAAATCGATTATTCATCCTTTGCATCTAAAAATAATGTCAACTCATTAAATTAACCTTTTTCCCTTGTGTAATTAAAACTAACTATTTTTCATAAAATAATAGTTTTTTGTTCATTCCGACGCGAAATACAAATAGACGTTTTAGCCTCTAGTGCGAGCATACAAGCGAATGTTTAAACCGTTCAAATGCAACATAAACGATACTCACTAAAAGCAACTAACAAACATTTTATACCAAAGAACTATGTAGCTTTGAGTTTCCCATTGCACTTGGGAATACGTAGGAGCAAATATGGCAACAATAATTGTTGTCGTAAAAGTATTAGATATGGCAGTGACATCAAATATTGTTGCAAAATTTTTACAACAGCATTTATACCAACGACATGCAGCGGTTGTTTTTTTGTTGTGAAAAGCACATTTTACAACAACTTTATATTTTTCCCAGCGACATATGTTGTTGCCAAAAACCATTTTTCTTGTAGTGATTGAGTATAACAGATGTGAGGGGTGCTAATGTCTTCCCCTCACATAACCGACTCCAAGACCCGAAACTGGTTGCGACGACCATGTTTTCTTTCTTTAAGGGTTTTATCGACGTTTCCCTTTAAAAATAAAACTTTGGTGGCAACTCTGTTGATTTCGAGCATTTATACGCTCGGGTATCTTTTGCGACACGATACTATGCACTTTCACATGGGATCAAGCAGATACTTAGTGTCCTTCTTTCACTCTCTTCCCCCATAAAGTGACTAGTAAGTAAATTTGATGGAACAGATGAGTAAACGAATCGTTAATAGCTAGTTGACATTGGTATTCACAGAGTTTCAAATCTTTTTGATTAAACCCGAGCTTATCGAGAATTTCAAGGTAAATAAAACTACAAGAACTTCCATCGTTCGTCAGGACTCTAGAGATATAATGGTGTAATGATAGCAGTAATGATTAAAGGAACATCACCGTTAGAGGTTCCATCTACCTTCTCCTTATGAAGAAACCCTAAGACCAGTCTATCATTATCTCATTCTTCGCATAAGGATGTACACCTCTCGATGTTAGAGTAAGAGATTTGTTTTGTAGGAATGGATCCTCCCCGACGATATCAATGTGGAAAATTTCACTAAGGCTAGATCTAGGAACTTTCGGGGTTGTGTCCATATGACATTGACTGTCGAATTGGCAAAGATTTGGAATGGAAAGATTTCATCGAGTTGAGTCGATGACCAAATCAATGATTAATCAGGGAATTTGGTAGGAATCAGATTTCACATTCCACAGACGGTGTCATGTTACGTTCCAAAACCAGAATCTTCGATGCAACTCCAAAACGAGGTGTCGCTCCTCGATCCGATATGGTGATGGTGGTGTACCTGCATTGTTAGCACTCCAATGCCCAAGTTAATTCTTGAATAATGGAAAATAAAGTGAATTTTGAATTAAAAAATTTTCCATGTTCCAGAGCCAGTGATAGTATATGTAGGATGGTTCGAATCAGGCCTTATGGATATTTTGGGCCTAGGACTATTACGGAACACAATGAAATAATCCATTTTATCACGCGTCTCATAACCAAACAACATATCATATGTAAGAAAATAGATAATAATCCACATAAAAATGGCTCGAATAATAAAATTTTATTTGCGAGCAATATCGTAAGTCCGCTATCCAATCCATTACTTTTACACGTCTTTAATTAAAAAGTGTAAATACACGTAAACTTTGAATTTTGTTCCTTTGATTTTCACAGAACTTTAATATAAAAGAGCTCTTAAAGAGACGATTTTAAAAACTGAATATAATGTATAGCTGTCAAAATGGGTTATTTGGTCCAAAATAGGCTATGGGCTTTTTAGGGTTGGGTCAAAAAAATCCTATTGTAATATGGGCTCAAAAGTTACTACTGAAGCACAACCTTATACGGGATTCAGGCTACCAACCCTAAACAAACTATTTTTTAATATTATTTAATGCAAAAATTAAAATAAAACTCCATAATATCTATAATAGGGTTAAATATGTTTTTAATCCCTCTAAATATGACCATTTTAACTTTTAGTCCCTCAAAAAATTTCTTTCAAAGAATGGTCCTCATAGTATTTTTCATCCACAGTTTTGGTCCCTCCTGCTAACAACCGTTAACAGAAGCTAACGTGGCATGTCATGTTGAATTTTTTTAATGACTGTGCATACACGTGCACTACAAAAAAAAACTGTTTGTTGCCTAGAGATATTCATGTCACAATGTGAAAAATCACGTCACACAGAGTTTTTAGCGACGTGATCAATCACGCGGTAGGAGCACGTGTGACAACTCTGTTGCCACGTGAAAATCACGTCGCAACTTTGCCACGTGATTTTCACGTCGCAACAATCTTAACAAAAGTTGCAAATGTAGCAGGGGTAGTAGAAGGGTGGCAAAAATGTGTAAGAACGTTGCCACGTGATTTTCAAGTGGTAAGTTGCGACGTGATATTCAGGTGGCAAGTTGCAACGTGATATTCACGTGGCTAGTTGCGACGTGAATATCACGTGGCTAAATGTTTTTATTATAAAAAAAAACTGTATTGTTTTATTGTGTTTGTTTTTTTAAATTAAATTGAATAGGTTATTTTTTTAATTATTTTTAAATACAAAATAAATAATTAATTAATTAATAATTTGTTGCACATTTTAATATAGTAAAATAAATAATAAAAATAATAAATAATATGTTTTTAAATTATTTTTAAATAAAAAATTAATATTAAATTTTTTAACAATATTTTAAATTGAAAAATTAATAAATATAATTAAAACCAAAATTAATAAATATAAATAAATACCAAAATTAATAATAAAATTTTTAAATAAAAAGCTTATAATATTCTAAAATGAAATTAACATTTTACAAAAATAAAAATTTAAAATTAAAATAAATCCTTCGGACAATCAGGATCGGGAAAATCGTAAGGGTTAAAATCATGGTCATCCTCGTCATCCATTTGTTGTTGACCACCAACTCCTTCATTTCTAACAAACGCTTGATTACCGCCCCCTTGTGATTGCATAAATTTCCGCATCATCTCCTCCATACCAGCTTGCCTCTATTTGACGTTGTTGTTCCTCCATTTGGGCCTTTAGTGCCGCCTCACGTTGCGCTGACTAGCGTCTCGCCTCAGTTAGCGCCCGTTGTCTTACTGTTTCTAACATTTCAGGTGTCAATTGTGGTGGATGTGACGTTCCTTCACCATCTCTAACTCTTTGAAATAAAGTTCTATCCCCTATTCTCATACCGCCGGCCAAAGTTCCAGTACCAAATAAACACCTATTAGGTCCCTTTCCTCCAGTTGCTAAACCCCAAATATAAAAATCTACTCGTGGATTAAGCGGCTCGGAACCTCTCAGAGTATATTGAGGATTTTCTACCAAAAATTGTGTGAGTAATATCTAATAATCCTCCTACACATACAATAAAAAATTTAATTTAAATATAACTTAAACAATTTAAGTTAAATTAACTAATAGATATAGCCACATGTTTTTCACGCCTTAATATCTCAGTTGCCACATGAAAATCACCTCACAAATGCAACCACTAATGCAACAGTCAATTTTTCTTACTTCTAAACCTAACTAGGGGTGGAAATAGGCTGGGCCGAGCTAGGCTTTGCCAAGCCTGAGCCTGGCCTACTAAAAAATTCAAAGCCTAAGTCTGGCCTGTAGCCTATGATAGGCTTATTTTTAGGCCTGAGCCTAGCCTTTTCAAGGCTTGATTGGCCTACTAGCCTATTTAAAAGCCTACTTCATTTGAACATTTGTAAATAAGAAATTCAACTAATGTTAAATAGACTAAAAAATTAAAAGATCAATGAGACTAAATGTTTGTTTTTATTGTCTCATTCAAGTTTACCTATTAGCATAAGTTTGGTGATATTATTTGTTGGAGAAAACTTATGAAAAAAAACTTATGACAACAACTTATAACATTGTTTATAATGTTCTTTCAATTTATTTTCATAAGTTCTTCAGATAACTAAGCTTTATTTTCGTATTTTAATTCAAGCTACAAAATACAATATAATAATAATAAATTTATTGAGTTTTTTTAACTAGGCCGGCCTGGTAGGCTTAAAAGGCTTTTCTTACGGCCTGTGGCCTAGCCTTTTTAGCTAAATAGGCTTATAAAAAAGCCTAGGCCATTTCTATTTAAGAAAAAGCCTGGCCTAGCCTGTGCCTATGTAGGCTAGGCCGTAGGCCCCTGTTAGTTGACATGGCCTATTCCCACCCCTAAACTCAACTTTGACACCAACCTCTTTGCATCATAAAAATTTGTAGGCAAGTTGTGTTTCGTAGGAGTCGCATCGAGCATCAATTTTGTGAAGAATTCCAAACGCTGATCAGGAACATTCCAATTTGACTTGGCAGCCAATAATCTCACACACATTGATAACTTTGAGTCCGACGACCCCTCAAACAAAATCGTATTCATCTCATTCAACAACTGCTAAAATCTTTGCGCTTCCTAATTCGTGAACTCTTCCACATCAAAATCGCCAGGTTCGTCATAGGTCACGTTCACACCAAAAGCATCGCCCCCCATCTCACTGATCAGATTAAAGTTTTCCCCATGTTTCATCGGTGATCAACTACTTGAAGCATGCGTATTACTGGTCTCTAGTACGCTACTCAACATTTCTTCTCGATTATACGTTCAAACTCAATAATTTTCAATGAAACTCATTCTCTTCAAATGACGTTCTACTTCCTATGGGCCACTAATTATAGGTTTGCATTCACATTTCAGACAAGGACATCTAACCCCTCCTTCGCTTCAACAACTTTCTTGAGAAAATGCCCACGTGATAAACCCTTTAACTCCCTCCTCAAAATTTGGTTTAAGTCGGCGTCTTCCTGGATACAACCTATCGTACACCCAACAAAGATAGTACATATAATATTCCATACTACACATTTATACAATCCTTGTATTTTTAGTTACAAATGTGATTTTAATATATCAACCAATTTCAGAAATTTTGATAAAACATAAACTACAAGTATTAACTAACTTAATATTATTCTTTAACATAAACTTATATTAACTAAAAACTACTTTTAATAAAAAACACTTTCTACTATTTTTTTAATTATTCCTAATCTATATAACTACAAATAAATTTCATACTATTTTGTTTTTAATAAACTTAAATAATAATTTAATATAATTTTCTTTTCACTAAACATTTAATAAACATATAACATAGCATATAATACTTATAATTAGTAAGCATATAATATAATATAACATATAATGCATAACATATAATCATAAAATAACACATAATACATAACATATAACATGACATAACACATGCATAACAAATAATATAACATATAACGTAATTAATATAATATATTTTATTTTTTATTAACTTATATAATAAATTCTTTAAGATAAACATAGATATTTATTTTTTATTTTAACTATACATTGAATAAATATATATTTATAATATACTATCATTTTGAAAAAAAAAACTATTTCACACCATTTGTTTTTAAAATTTAAAATTTAACTTTTAAATAAGTTTACAAAAAATAAGTTTAAAGTTTAATGTATAAAAACTTTAAACATTATTCTGTTTTTATAGTTTCATTAAAAAAAATGATATGTAAAAACTTTTATTATTCTGTTTATATATATATATATATATATATATATATATATATATATATATATATATATATATATATATATATATATATATTTATATATATATATATATGTATACATTTATATATATATATATATATATATATATGTATATATATATATATATGTATGTATATGTAGTTATATATATATATATATATATATATATATATATATATATATATATATTTATATATATATATATAAAATCTAGTTTAATTGAAAAATATAATATAATATAATATATTTTGGAAAATAATATATTACTAAAAATAATATTCTGTTTTTATGCAGTTTATAAAAATATAATTCTATTTTAAAAAAATATATGAATATATTTCTGTTTTATTTACAATATAATATAATATTTTTCAAAAAAATTAAACATATTAGAATATGAAAAAAACAATATATTTTTTAAAATCTGAAAAAATATATTTATTAAAATCTGAAAATCAGAAAAAAAAAACAATATTTTTATTAAATAATATATTTATTAAAATCTAAAAAAAACAATATAATTGTCCTGTTTTTACAATATATTTTTTAGTTTTTATTTAGCATAACATACAATCAATAAAACCAACAACCAACAATCAAATATTTATTTAAATCTGGAAAAAAAAATTCTTAAATATCTCAATGATGATTAACAAAAAAGCTTCAATCTTGAACTTTGATACTTGACGAGTCTTGAAGAACAACCAATCCAATATTCTTGATGAATCTTGAAAAAAAATTAACAATGTTAATTATATATACAATTAAAATATCACACAATATTTAATAAATACAAAACAAAAAATAAAACTAATTTAAATTACCTTTTAAAATTTATATTATTGAACAAGGAAATTTGAAGATGAAGAAGAAATGTAGAAGAAATATACGCTGCGTGAATGAAGAAGAAGAAAGATTTGCAGAGAAATGTAGAAATGAAGAAAGTAGTCTGGGCAAGAGAGAGAGAGAAAGTGGCAATATATATAGACTACTCAACGACGTGAATTTCACGTCGTAACCTAGTAAAGTTAAATTGACACTAATAAATATGTCAGTCAAACCCAGCAATCAAGCCAAGGTCAGACAATCTTCCCTTTATAACATCTTTTTTTTAACTTCGTGTTGCGACGTGACTATCCCGTCACAACTTCAAATTTAAAACATTTTAAATCTCCCCTCCTCTGCTACCTCTCCACGCCTGACTCCATTTACTTTTTGTATTTTACTTTTTGTGTTGCGACGTAATTACCACGTCACTACCTCTACTACCTCTGTAAACCTGAAACCATGTACTTTTTTTTTGTTTTATATTTTGTGTTGTGACGTGATTACCACGTCACAACATTTTTATTAATTATCTTTCATGCATTCCCCATGTGTTTGCGTCAGTTTCAATATTTAAAAAAAACATGTAGCGACGTGGCAACTCCTGTTTTTTGCCACGTGACTTCCACGTCACTATATCACGTGGCTGGAGAGAGTTTTTCTTGTAGTGGTGGCAAAGCAAAGCCAGTGTGACAAAAAATTCCGATGAGGATGCCACGTGGTAATTTTTCCATTTTTAATTTTTTTATATTAATTATAATTATAGTGAAGGAAATACCATTGCTAATATGAACATCATGCATAAATCAATAATTTGTAGCTAATCTGTATGTCAAAAGATTAGCTCAAAATTCAATTATAAGCCAACGTTTTCATTTTTTGTGATATGAGATAGGTCTCTGCAAAAGATTAACCCAAAATCCAATCACATGCTAATGTTTACGTTGATTCCGTTTATCTACGTTAAAAAATTCATATTTAATACACATCAAGTAAAAAATCAATTTTTTTGGGAGCGATCCTTATTAAAATTAAAAGCTCTTGTGGTTTGACGAAATTTTGGTAAAACATGAATATGATAAAGTTGAAGAAATCTGCTCAAGATTAAAGATGTTAAAGAAGATGACCCAACAGCAAGAGTGGACATCGTATTAATATAGCAGGTTTCATTATACAAGAGTTGGTGCGAATTTGCAGAGTGGATAAAGGGGAAAAGATTGAAAGCCCAAGACAACAGAAGACTATATAAGGAGACTTTGACCTAGGGTAAAAACGACTTTACTTTGTATCACTTATAACTTTGTAACCTAGCTCTCTCGTGTTGAATAAGGGTTTAGGGTTTGAGAGTCATTGGGTCTCTTAGGAGTTATAAGTCTCCACTCTATAATATGGGATGCAGGGTGGAAGGCATAGGTACATGGATACAACCAGAAGACTGTAGGTAATGGTTGGTGTATTGCTCTTGGACGAAGCTTTGAAGCAAGTCCAAGATAATTTGGAGGTCAAGAAACCGCGACATGTTCTGGACTGGCAGATGACAAAGATTTTACGGGTTGTGATTAGGATGTGAGTGGGGTATCTCATATCAGAGTTGTAAACGTTTGAGTTTAGCCTTGGTAAAGATTTTCATTGGGTAGATGTTAGGTATAAAGTTGTAAACGAGGGAGTTTATATTTGTAACAGTTCTACAGATAGTGAAGTCTTCGTCCTGGATTGGTATCCCCTAGATGTAGGTGATTTGCACAGAATTGGGCTAACACATATTGTCTTATTTAACATTCTGCAATTTACAGTTTTGTTATTGTTCTTGACTGACATGTTGGATCAGATGTCGTGACATCTGTGATTGTGCAGTTCTGATATTCAAGGTATCAGTACGTTGTTGTGCCTCTGAGTTTAAATGATTATGTAGCACAATGTCTTGACATGTGTTAGGACATCTGTTGTCAGCATATGCCAAAATTTCAATTGGTATCAGAGCAGGCATCCTGTCTAGTTCTGGATGAGATCTTTGGGAGATACTTTATGGCGTTTAAACAAGGAGGAGTTTTGAAGATCAGATCAATCAACTCAGACATACTCAAGGGTATTAATGGATGAGATGAATGTTCTGGATCGAAGGGAACAACCCGAAGGTTGTTCATGTTGCTGCGGAGATTCTACAACAACTACAGGAGAAGTGGCTCGTTCTCTTGTTGGTGTGTCTTATAAGATGTTGTGACATCTTATTAGGGCAAGTAGGATCTATTCCTTGGTGGTTCCGCTGCATGTGTTTCTGATGGAAGAGCTCTAGAATTATGGGATTTTGGAGTTGTTACTGAAGACAGTTGGTGGAAGGTCTCAATCGTCGACCTCTATTTTTGAAGATATCTGCATTCTTTTATTTCAAAGTCGGGAGCGATGGAGTGAAGAGAGTTGTTGGTAGATATCTAGTATGGTGACTTAGTACTTGAAAGCTTGGTTTCTTGGTGCAGGTGAAGTCAGTTGAAGAGGAGTGGAGTTGAGTTAAGTTTATCAAGTTTTGCTTTGGGAGTTTGATAAATTATTGATCGGCTAGGTTAGCAAAGATACTTGAGAATTCTCTCAAGTCCACTCATAAAGGCATCTATGTCGTGTATCTGGAGTCTTCTAGTTACTCTTCTGACTAGAAGGTGTTTCTTTGAAACACAATCTGAAGAAATTGGAGGTGATTTATTTTCACCATCCAAAACCACAAGGAAGGATTCATCTCTCTTGACCCTATGAGTGGATCCAATCTGATTGAAGAATTGTTGAGGTAAATAAGATTCGTTCAGAGAGAATCTTAGTTACTTGAGTCAAGGGTGGCAGCCTTGGTATCTCAACATTGTCCTTTGAAATAGATACTTGCAAAAGATTGAATACTTGACAAGTGTTCATGACGTGATCTGGTGGAGCTCAGCTACAACAGTGAAGAAGGGTTATTGGACAAGGATTTAAGATCAATTGCTATTTGTGGAATCCACAAGTATTTAATTGGTTATCCTTGAAAGTCAAGATTACTGATGTTCAACAAGATGTTGGAACATCTCATCATCAGAGTTTGTGCAGAATTATGGGAGGGGTACTGCATACGCTTTAGCATCTGTTTTAGCCTTAGGTGGTGACCTAAGAAGTGGCTTCAGTCGGGTGTGACAGAAGCATGTGTTCTCTGGAGAGTTTCCTGGCAAGAAACTAGTCTGGACTTTGATGCTATTGAAGATGAAGATGAAGACATCATAATCTTGATGGTTACAGCATGGATCAATTTATTTCTGATCTAGGTGCTTTGGAGCATGGGTCTTGCTCTTCTTGGAAGTCAAAGTTAAGTGGCAGTTATCTCTGACTTTCTACAGTCTGCTCTACTAAGGAAAGTGGCATTCTTTGGAATGACTATGGTGTAGTCTTGGCTACTTCTTTTTTGAAGATTCAGATGCGGCAGGTTTGAAGTCTTTGGAGTTCTAAAGCACGATGAAGGTTGTCTACTCAAACTTGGTTATTGAATCAAGTCTATGAGAGCATGGAACTCTTGTTTTGCGAAGGGAGGAGGTTCTTCTAATTGGAAGAAGGAGGAGCTGAATTCAACAGTTGGATGTCATATCAAAATGTTCTGACATCTAGCTTAACATTAGAAGTCTCAGCTGGTGATGTGGCACATCAGCTTAAGATAAGGTGATCTACAGGACAATGGAAGTTATCGATGCTTCAAAAAGGTCTATCTCGTGCAGTTTGTGGGAGCTATGGATGGGAAGATGTTACATGACTAAAAGGCTTGGTGGATCCAAGATGCCTTGCTATGGAGCAAGTAGTTCATGTGACTTGAAGATCTGATTTCATTGGTGGATCAGTGTATCTTATGGGAATTCTGGAGAACAGTGATATCAATCAAAAAGTGGCATTTGGTTGGTCTCATAATGTGCATTCAAGCAGGATGCTTGAAACTGATTGCTCTTGTGCAGAAGAGTAGTTAGTTGAAAACGCAAGGAGGTTCTGGTTCTCTTTAAGCTTGTGGCAGAAGTTCTGGGTTGAGGATGGAAGTATACCTTCTTTTGGTGGATGAGAGTTTATTTCTCTCTGGGTTTCTGAAGTTCTCTTTGTTTAAACTGGTGGCGCAGTGTTGTGTGAAGATCTTCAGTTTGGATTACTATGCTGATAGTAAGTCCAGTGGTGGAGCATATCAAGTACAATGGTGTGTGGTGTCTATGATGTATGGAAGAAGTCCTAATTGATGTTAGAACATCTTTGGGTTGGTTGTCCTTGGTGGAGGATTTCAGATTCTGTGAGGAACTGGTTACTTGCATCGTGTCTAAGAAGTATCTACATTGTGATATGGGAGAATGATGGAGTAAAAGAACTGTCTTGGAAGTCAGATGTAAGTGTTTTAAAAGACTGGAGTGGATCACAGGTTGATTGCATGATGGTCTGGTTTCTGATGCGTTAAGAATAGGATATTCACGAGAAAATAAAAAATATTCCAGGTTATCATACGGGAGAATGATAAGGAATGACTGTCTTGGATTATGGGGTGTCTATCTTTGTTGCTGGCTTGGTAAAGTCAGTGGAAAATATTGCGAAAGGGATATTGCCCCTGGCTGCAAGTCATACTAGTAGTGGATCAGTTTGGCAGCTGTGAAGTTCTGGAGCATGCATACGATATCTGACATCGTTATAACAAACTAAGGGGCCATGTGCGCCTCTTTGAGGAATGTGAAGCATTCTGATTCAATTGGTTTGTGCCTCAAGCAGCTGAAGGTCTATACATGAGAATTCAAGAGGAGTTCGTGTGGTGTGTAGATGGTTGCAGGATGAGGGGGATCAATGGGACTTTGATCTTAAGCCAAGAGTTTGTTATGGAAGGACTGTGATCCTTATATTGATTTCCTCACGGGTAGCATGATGGTGATCATGTGTGAGTGATTATTGGTTCTTGTCAGAAGAAGCAATAAGAAAGTTGATGATTGTGTTCAGTAGGTGGCTTGAACTGAGGGTGCACTCTTGAAGACATGAAGATGCGTCTTATGTTTTCCATTCATTAGCTAGGTGTTCTGTGGAGGAGCACTGGTTACCTTAGATAGGGGGAGTTGCTCCTTGATCTAAGATGCTTTACTACGAGGATGCAGTTGGAGTTCCGGTTTGCATTTGTGCATCAAGCAAGCTGTGATTATGTGTCCATCCTGGGAGGATGAGATGTCAAGAAAGATGTCTTGAAATTTATATTGTTGCAAGTTGGGGGAGACTTGGCAGTACAAGTGAAATGGTTCTTAATGGATGCTTAAGAATCATTGATTGAGTCTGGGGGAATTTATTTTTCTCTGAAGACTAGGATCATCAGTTTGTGAAGAAACCTCTGTGCTGTCAAATCAGAAGAAGAACCTAGGAAGAATAGACAATGTCTGTCATGATGTCAGGACATTGCCATAAAACAAGTTTGCATGTAATGGGTTCTTTGGTCGGTGACCTTAAAGGAAGAAACAATCAATAGTCTTGGTCGGTGCGCATTTGGTGGAGCTATTTCCTTCGGTTAATGGTCCGTTGAATTAACCAGCGTTTTTTCTGTTACTTCCTAAGAAGATGGCTTGGCTATAAATAAGATTATACTGGTTCTTCTTAGTCTCATTAATCTGTATTTGAGAAAGTGTTCGATGGCATTTTTAAAATTCTGGATGAGTTGCATATGGGTTTGGAATTGTCTTGGCCACCTTTGCCAAGTTGCTTCTGGGTACATTCCCGTAGTTGTCTTGCAAGAATGCTGGATAAGATGTTCTGTCATCTGAACACATCTTTTTTGTGTCTTGTGATCTGATTTGAATAACAGGTTGTGACTTGTGATCTGAGTTACATATTTTATAAACTCCAAGTCATGACTGTTTAAGCTCTTTCTAGAATTCATGAAGAAGATATCAGAAGGGAAACTCTCAAGATAAAGAGACTCAAGGACCTTTATCAATTTCGCTCATCCAACACAGAAGAGAATGTTTTAGCCAAAATTTGTCAAAAGGGGGAGATTGAAAGCTCCTGTGGTTTGAAGAAATTTTGGTAAAACGTGAGTATGATAAAGTTGAAGAAATCTGCTCAAGATTAAAGATGTCGAAAAATATGTACCAACAGCAAGAGTAGACATCTTATTAATATAGCAGGTTTCATTATACAAGAGTTTGTGCGAATTTGCAGAGTGGATAAAGGGGAAAAGATTGAAGGCCCAAGACAACAGAAGACTATATAAGGAGACTTGGACCTAGCGTAAAAATCGACTATACTTTATATCACTTATAACTTTGTAACCTAGTTCTCTTGTGTTGAATAAGGGTTTAGGGTTTGAGAGTCATTGGCTCTCTTAGGAGTTGTAAGTCTCCACTCTGTAATATGGGATGCATGGTGGAAGGCATAGGTACAGGGATACAACCAGAAACCTGTAGGTAATGGTTGATGTATTGTTCTTGGATGAAGCTTTGAAGCAAGTCCAAGATAACTTGGAGGTCAAGAAAGCACGACATGTTCTGGACTGGCAGATATTTGGTATAAAGTTGTAAATGAGGGAGTTTAGCTTTGTAACAATTCTACAGATGGTGAAGTCTTTGTCCTGGATTGGTATCCCCCAGATGTAGGTGATCTGCACCTAACTGAGTTAACACCTACTGTCTTATTTAACATTCTGCAATTTATAGTTTTGTTATTGTTCTTGACTGACATGTTGGATCAGATGTCGTGACATATGTGATTGTGCAATTCTGATATTCAAGGTATTAGTCTGCTGTTGTACCTCTGAGTTTAAATGATTATGTAGCACAATGTCTTGACATGTGTTAGGACATCTGATGTCTGCATAGGCCAGAATTTCAAAAATTACAAAATAATTAAATATTAATTTGATTATATTGATGTATAATATTAAAAAAAAATTAAATATAATAGATATAAAATTTAGTGACATAAAAAAAAATCAATGTGTTTTGAAATGAGACACTGTAAATATTATTATAATTTGTTTTTAAAATTTATAGTTATGTGGGATAGCGAGCTATCCATGGCTTATACGGACTAGCCTTAATGAGTAGCGCATTTTTTAAAGACGGACAAAAAAAACCCTAAAAAATATGAGCTTTAATTGTAAAGTTCAAACCCTATAACTTTTCAGGTTTGATTGACCGACACATATGGGTTAGTCCATTTTAATTTTTCTAATATAGTTTGATAAATAAACTTGGATGAATTCAATAATTTATTGAGTACTATAATTTTTTAAACACTCATTTAATATATTTAACGAAAGTAATTAAAAAAGTGAAATTTAAAAAATAAATATATATCAGAAATAAAAAATAAAAATATTATATTTATATTTTAAGATTACAATTATTTTTAGACAAAGAAAAATTAAAGATATTATAAAGAACGAGGGGTACAATTGTGTAGATTAGATATGAATCTGTAGGTATGCACTCCAGCTACTTGTGCTAGATTTGCATGATTCAATATGGATGGATTATTAGAAGATTGATAGTTATATTAACCGTCCAATTTGACTTCGTATTACTTTACGAAATAGTTGACCACATGTACTTTTCAAATGAAGAAAGAAAAGGACTTTATTTTCAAATGTCTTGCATGCACATTTAACCAGAATTTGTGCTTCATATATAAGATGTCCAGGGAGGGAAGATAGAAGATGTCCAGGGAGTAAAGTCTGAAATCAGAAAGTTTTTCGAGGAAAATTTCAAGGAATCGTGTCTCAACCGTCCTATGATCGAAGATCTGGAGCTGAAGACTTTATCAGACATTGACAAAAATGGTTTGGAGATGGAGTTCTCAACAGAGGAGATTAAGGAGGCTATTTGGGGGTGCAACGGTGGGAAGAGCCCAGGCCCAGACAGTTATCCGTTCGCTTTTTTTCAGGTGTGCTGGGAGATTGTAAAGGAAGATGTGTGTAGGTTTGTTCTTGACTTCTTTGCAAAACCTGTTCTGACTAAAGCAGGGACAACATCTTTTATTGCATTAGTGGCTAAAACTAAAAATCCTCAATCCCTCTGAGAGATTATAGGCCAATATTCCTTGTGAACTGTTTCCAAAAAATCTTGTCCAAATTGTTAGCTGATAGATTAAGGAAGGTGGTTAACACCCTGGTGTCCAGGGAACAAACAGCTTTTGTGCCTGGCTGATGCATATTTGATGGAGTTTTGTTAGTTAAAGAGATTTTAGATCTGGCTAAAAGAGGAAGGAAGAGCTGTATGATGATAAAGATTGACTTCGAAAGAGCTTATGACTGTTTGCCTTGGAGCTTTCTCAAGGGTTTGCTTACTAAGTTGAACTTTGGTGGAAAATGGGTGTCTTTGATAGAGGTGTTGGTATACAACGGTACTATGTCCATTCTGGTGAACGGTAGTGCTACTGAAGATTTTGTTCTGGGTAAAGGTTTGCGCCAAGGGGACCCATTGTCCCTTTTCCTTTTCATAATCATCTTGGAGGTTCTCACAAGGATGTTTAAGAAGGCTGATCTTCTAAGTCTTTATGAAGGTTTCAAGGTAAGCAAAAACTTGAAGGTCAACTTAGCTCAGTTGCAGGCGATACAATGGTGATGGGGGAGGCAAGCTGGAAAATTTTATGGTGTGTCAAGGCTATACTTCGAGGTTTCGAGATGTTGTTTGGTCTCAAAGTTAACTTTTACAAAAGTAGGTTGGGCGGTGTTGAATTGAGCACAGACTTCCTGACTACTTCTTCAACTTTTCTTAACTGTGAGATTCTCAAATTTCCTTGCTCTTTTCTTGGGGTGTTTATTGGTGAAAGCCCTCATAGAATCTATATTTGGAAGGACATCATTGTAAAAACTAGGAGCAGACTTACAGAGTGGAAAGGCAAACGCATGTCTATTGGAGGGAGGTTAGTGTTGATCAATTCAGTTATTAATGCTTTACCTCTATACATGTTCTCCTTTTATAAAGTCCCAGCAGGAGTCTTAAAAACACTTCAGAGAATTCAGTCAAGGTTCTTATGGAGTGATGGTGAAGAGAAGAAGAGAATAAGTTGGGTGAATTTGAAGGTTATCTGTCAGCCAAAAGAGAAGGGTGGCTTAGGCATAAAAGGCCTAGATTTGTTCAATATGGCTCTATTAATGAAGTGGAAGTGGAGGTTGTGAAAGTCTGAAAACTGTGTTTGGAAAGATGTTTTGGTTAGCAAATATGGAAAGGATCTCATGTTGTCTCTCAATTATGGTGATGAAGAGCTTGGAAAGAAGCCAATGTCGATCTGGTGGAGAGACATGTTGAAAGTGGGCTATGACAGAGCCAATAACGGGAATTTGTTTGTTGAGAGTTTGTATTGCAAGTTGGGGAATGGGGAAGGGATCTCTTTTTGGCATAACCGTTGGGTTATGAATGTGGCGCTGAAGGACGCTTTTCCCAACCTGTACCATTTTGCAAAAAACAACAACAGTTTTGTTGCTAATCTGGGTGTTTGGTCCAAGGACAAGTGGGAATGGCAACTTCAATTCAGTAGATTCCCTCTTCACTCAGTCATGGAAAAGGAAAGAGAAGACTTGTTTGTCATTCTGAAGGATATTAATCCAATAAGGTGGCAAGTTGATGAATACAAATGGGAACCTGATCTGAGCTGCGTTATAGCCATAGACGGGATGCACTCGGTTAAATCAGGATACCTCTGTTTAACAAAAGATTCATTTGAGAATTCTTCAACAGATGAGGAAAATGATGCTATGAAGAAAATTTGGCAGATGAAGATTCCCTCTAAAGTTCACATTTTTGTGTGGAGATTGGTGAGAAACAGGTTGGCTACTACGGATGCTTTGTTGAGGAGGAATGTTGCTATGTCCACTGATGAATTGGGCTGCAGTTTATGCAGAAACCTCGAGGAAACTCAGCAGAATGTCTTCTTGGACTTCCCTATAGCAGATGCTGTCTGGGATGGAGTAGGAAAATGGTTGGGGATAAATACGATCAAGAAGGATAGTTGTGTCAGCGCTTTGATGGATTTTGAGGTTGCTATCAAGGAAAAAATTGGAAGCTATACGGGAGTTTCTGTTTGGGCTTCCTCTAGTATAACAGGAATCGTGTGATCTTTGAGAACATCTATTTGTCAGTGCAGGATATCTTAAACTCTATAAAGCTGTTTAGTTGGAGATGGTTTTCTATTGATAATCAGTGTCCGAAACTCTCTTTTTATGATTGGTACATTGTTCCTTGTGTCTGTTTGTTCTGAGTTTTTTCTGTTGTAATGGGTTACTGCACCCCTTGTGCAGATTTTATAATATCATTGCCTTTTGAAAAAAAAATCACTTTTACTTAGTATTTCAATAAATATTAATTGCAATCTTTTTTAAAATAGGAATGCTATTCCCACTCCCTTCTTTTACATATAAGAATATATATTATTTTTCGTATTTACATGGTGAATAATATATTTTTTTTAAATAAAAAATTATTTTTTATGAACATGTGTTAATAGTGTCTATGAACATTGACTTTAAAATAGTAAAATAAAATTGATTAATGAAATGTAAAAGGTTGATTAATAAATTGAGGAAATTGGTTAATAAACGCTCTAATATTAAAAGTAATCTTTAGTAGAAAATTAAAGTTGGTTAATGAAAATAAAAATTGTTGTTAATAAAGGTATGAAGTTGATTAATAAACGTTCAGATAATAAAAATAATTTTTAGCATTAAATAAATATGGTTAATAAAATGTAAAATATTGTTTAATGAAATTATAAAATTGATTAATCACACAATTTTATATCAACATTATTTAATAAAAAAAACATTATATTTAAAAAAAATTGTTATAATATTTTATTTATTAAATATAATGATGAACAGTGACATATGATGTAAATGTAGCAAATTAGTATAAGAATAAAATATTTCTTTTTAAAACTTTGTCTGCTTGGTGATAGTAAAATGCATATTAATTTTATATATATATATATATATATATATATCACGTTTGCATGCTTAATAACTTGTACAATACTCGATTTTATGTTTAGTTTTGGTGACCAATAAACAAGTTTGATTGTTTCCACCTTCAAGGTTCAAACAATAGGAATTAATACTTAGTCAAATTAAAAGAATTTCAAATTTTAGAACTTGACGTAGAAACAAGCTAGCAACATAGTCTATATATATATGTATGTCTACTTATTCTAAAACATAATACCTTGTGAAACAATACACGAATTACCTGCGAAGTTTCCTGCGGATTTTCCGCAGGTATACCTGCGATTGTACCTGCGACTTTACCTTGTGAAACAATATTTCCTGCGAAATAAGAAGTTGCAGCATATTTCGCAGAAATTCCCAAAACCTTACCTGCGACTTAGAATTTTATAATAATATATCAGTTCTCCTGCGGATTTAACTGCGATTTATTTCGCAGGAAATGTCGGTCCAAAAAACCTCAAAATTCTTTGGAAATTTCCCTGGAAATTCTGCAAATTTTGCTGCGGAATTTGCTGGGAACTTTACTGCGATTTTTGCTGCGGATTTTTGTAATAGTTTTTTTTTTTAAATTAGTTATATTTTTACTCTTATTAAATTATTATAAAACATAATTGACATATTGGTTCCAAAGATATGTTTTTGAGACATTTTTTAATTTTATATTAAATCTTTTATTTTTAAATTTTTTTTACTATATTAATTGGGTTTTTTAGTTATTTTTTAAAGAAAATTTATTTATTTAATACTTTATTTATTGTTGTGAACATTAGAAAAATTAAACTTTTTTTAAAAGGTGGAGTATGATTAGGTATGTAAGTCTCCAAGGTGTACATTTCCAAGACTATGAGGGTATGTCGCTTCGTAAAACCATGCTCAAATGGATACGACTTAGTAATTCACTCAGTTCAAAGAGATTAACCTTTGCCTAATGTGGTAGTAATCGACACATTTGGACAAGCGTTTTAAAAAAAAATCAATTTTTTAATTTTTGGCAAAAAAATCAATTTTTTTATTTCTGGAATAAAGTCAAATTTTTTTATTTTCAGAAACAAAATTAATCTTTTTGCTTTTGAAAAAAATCCATTTTTTATTATTTTTTTAAAAATAAATAATCTATTAGATCATTAAAATATGTTAGATGGATTGAATCAATCCATGCAAATAAATGAATGAATTTAGTCCAATCCGTTAAATTACTTTTTATGTGGTAGATGAATTGGATAAACTTTTTTAGTGAATAAATTAGATAAATTTTATCTTAATGAACCCAATTGTCACACCTATATTATTTGCCTAACAATATAAGAGCTACTTTTTTTCAAAATGAATAAAAAATTATAAAATAGATTTTATTATCCTTGAAAATTTTGGTTAATGTCCCCTCTCTTATTACTATTTTATTTTTTATTAATATATTAGTGATTTTTAAAAATAAAGTTGATATGAAAACTATCCTTTAGTTTGTCTTGAGAATAAAAATATGTTATTGTTTTATCTATAATATAAGAAATCTATGTGTTCTGAAAAAGTCTAAATTACCCTTGCATGATTTTCTGCCACCTCATCAAAATGGTTTTTATTTGGTCTTTATACACTAAAGTGCTCAATTTTATTATTAAAATAATACAACTTTACTTTTGATATTTTATTATTAAAATAATACAACTTTACTTTTGATTCAAATATTTTATATACGGGAACAACTTTACTATTGATCCAATTTTTTTTATAAATAGTGTCAAAACAAAATTAATATTTATATACGAAAAAAAATATACTTTTTGATTAAAATATTTTATATACGGAAAAAATACATTGTTAATTCAAATATTTTTCTATACGAAAAAAAATATTGTTATAAACGAGCACAACTTTACTTTTGATTCAAATATTTTTATATACGGCAACAACTTTACTATTGATTCAATTTTTTTTATAAATAGTGTCAAAACAAAATTAATATTTATATACGGGAAAAAAATATAATGTTATTTAAAATATTTTATATACGGAAAAAATACATTGTTAATTCAAATATTTTATATAAGAGAAAAAATATTGTTATAAACGGACACAACTTTACTTTTGATTCAAATATTTTATATACGGGAACAACTTTAATATTGATCCAATTTTTTTATAAATAGTGTCAAATAAAAATTAATATTTATAAACGGGAAAAATATATATTGTTGATTAAAATATTTTATATACGGAAAAAATATATTGTTACTTCAAATATTTTTCTATACGAAAAAAATTATTGTTATAAACAAGCACAACTTTACTTTTGATTCAATATATACGGGAACAACTTTACTATTGATTCAATTTTTTTATTAATAGTGTCAAAACAAAATTAATATTTATATACGGGAAAAAATATATTGTTGATTAAAATATTTTATATACGGGAAAAATACATTGTTAATTCAAATATTTTATATACAAGAAAAAATATTGTTATAAACGGGCACAACTATACTTTTGATTCAAATATTTTATATACGGGAACAATTTTACAATTGATCCAATTTTTTTATAAATAGTGTCAAAACAAAATTAATATTTATATACGGGAAAAACATATATTGTTGATTAAAATATTTTATATACGGAAAAAATACATTGTTACTTCAAATATGTTTCTATACGAAAAAAATTATTGTTATAAACGAGCACAACTTTACTTTTGATTCAAATATTTTATATACGGGAATAACTTTACTATTGATTCAATTTTTTTTATTAATAGTGTGAAAACAAAATTAATATTTATATACGGGAAAAAAATATATTGTTGATTAAAATATTTTATATACGGGAAAAATACATTGTTAATTCAAATATTATTCTATACGAAATTTTTTTTGTTATAAACGAGCACAACTTTACTTTTGATTCAAATATTTTTATTTACGTGAACAATTTTACTATTGATTCAATTTTTTTATAAATAGTGTCAAAACAAAATTAATATTTATATATGGAAAAAATATATTGTTGATTAAAATATTTTATATACGGGAAAAATAAATTGTTAATTCAAATATTTTATATACGAGAAAAAATATTGTTATAAACGGGCACAACTTTACTTTTGATTCAAATATTTTATATACGGGAACAACTTTACTATTGATCCATTTTTCTTTATAAATAGTGTCAAAACAAAATCAATATTTATATATTGAAAAAATATATTGTTGAATAAAATATTTTATATACGGGAAAAATACATTGTTAATTTAAATATTTTTCTATACGAAAAAAATTATTGTTATAAACGAGCACAACTTTACTTTTGATTCAAATATTTTATATACGGGAACAACTTTACTATTGATTCAATTTTTGTTATTAATAGTGTCAAAACAAAATTAATATTTATATACGGGAAAAAAATAGATTGTTGATTAAAATATTTTTTATACGGAAAAAATAAATTGTTAATTCAAATATTTTTCTATACGAAAAAAATTATTGTTATAAACGGACACAACTTTACTTTTGATTCAAATATTTTCATATACGGCAACCACTTCACTATTGATTCAATTTTTTTTTATAAATTTTTTTTAAAAAACTAATATTTAAATACACAAAAAAAATATATTCTTGATTAAAATATTTTATATACGAAAAATATACATTGTTAATTCAAATATTTTTCTATACGAAAAAAATTATTGTTCAAAAGAATGCTCATAAATGACTTTAATTATAATAATAGAAAAAACACTATAAAAGTGGTATGTAGTATCCAAATATATTTGTAGTCTCTATATCCAACTGTCATTATTAATTTAATTATAATCAATATTTTAATTACTTATCAATCAAAAGATCATTATTAATTTGAGATAATAAAAAGTAATTTTTTATGATGAAATATAAATCTAATTTTTAGATACGGGCAAAATTTCATTCTTGATTCAAATTTTTTTTATACAAATTCAAATATATATCTAATGTCAAAACAAACTTAATATTTATATACAGTATCAAGTTCGTTGTTCATTAATTACGGGTAAAAGTACATTCTTGATTCAAAATTTTTACGGACAAAAATATTTTTTATGTCATTGAATAAAATAATATTTAGTTACGGGCTCCAGTTCGGTGTTGATTAATTTATTTATACGGGATCAAGTTCGTTGTTGATTAATTTATTTATATATACGGGAAAAATATCATTGTTATAATATAGATTCTAATTTTTTTAAATAACGTCAAAACAACAATAATATTTATATAAAATATAATATATTGTTGATTCAAATAATTTTATATATGGAATGAATTATTGACACTAATTTCTTATATCTTTTAAAAATAGTATCTTTTTGGTTAAACACCTTAATTTTTTTTATATCATTTTTATTATATTTTGAAAAAAATGCACGTAACATACCAATACCCGTGCGAATGCACGGGTATCCTACTAGTTTATAAACTAAAAAAATATCATTAAAATGAAATGAAATAGTGGTAGATTTATCGCAACCAAATTATTCTAACACTTGTTTGGCTCACAGAATGTGAAAAATTTTAAACCTTTTCTTACAATTTTTTTAAAACTCGTAGAACCAAAATTAAATTAAGCAAAGAATAACCTAGGATTAAAATTTAGTTTAGACCTTTATAGAACTAGATACATTTTTATTAATTAGTTATAATGAATTTAATCTTTAAAAACAAGATCCAATCATACATATAACCATATCTCAATCCATCAAATGCCTTTACCCTACATCTCCCCACACTGTATCCCCTCACCCAAATAATACCCGTGTGAATTAAAAGCTTTCATTCAAATCTAAAACTAAACAAGAAAATCACCCACTCAAAAAATCAAGACAACGCCAAAATTTCACACCGCGCCTCCAAAAATTTCAAAATTTCCCATTTTCATAAACCAAAGGTTTCGCTAAATATTTTTTTCTTATAAGTTTTCGTTAAGTTATCTAATAAGCAAACAAAAGTTGTTTTGAAAAATTATTTTAAAATAGGTTTTTTTCTAAAATTAATAAATAAATTTGCTATGCATGGTTTATTACTAAGTCTTATCCATGCGGACATGGTTTTACAAAGTGACATACCCTCGTAGTTTAAAAAAAATACATCTTAGAGACTTACATATCTAATCATACTACACCCTTTAAAAAATTTTTAGTTTTTTTAATTTTCACAACAATAAAAAAAGTATTAAATAAATAAATTTTCTTTAAATAATAACAAAAAAACCCAATTAATATAGTAAAAATTTTAATATGTCAATTATATTTTATTATTTTATTTATTAAGAGTAAAAATATAATTAATTTAAAAAAAAAAACTAGTACTAAAAGCCGCAGCAAATATCCTAGTAAAGTTCTCAGCAAAATCCGCAGCAAACGTCGCAGCAATTCCTGCGACTTTACCAGAGACTTTTGAGGTTTCCATGGATAACTAATTCCTACGAAATAAATCATAGTTAAGTCCGCAGGAACATTGATAAATTATTTTAAAATTATAAATCGCAGGTAAGGTCTCAAGAATTCCTGCGAAATTTGTTGCAACCCAATTTTCCGCATAAAATAATGTTTCACAATATAATTCGCAGGTAAAGTCGCCGGTACATCTGCGGATAAACTTCCCCAAGAAAATGCGCAGGTAATTCGTGTATTTCTAGTAGTGTACATAGTACAAGACATTGGCAGTCAGAGTATGTGGATTTTGCATAGTAGAGAAACTACTTGGATCAATAAAATCATGATCTTAGACTTGACTTCATTGCTTGGTTTCCACTCCAATATCTAATAGTCTTTGTATTTAGAGTAAAGAGCAACTTAAGATTTTTCAAAAAGTTTATTTTTGCCCTTTATTTTAGAGTTTAGGCTTGTTCAAATAAGGAAGTGATCTACTTAAATTAGTTTGGATGATACTGATATAATAATAAGTCAGTTTGTTTTAATAGGCAATGAAATTAACTCAAAAGAATACAAGGTACTCAAAATCCTTTTAAAAGACAACAACGAAAATTTTATATCCGCTTAATACAACTAATCAGAGAAGAAAACTAGTCACAAGAAAAAGCACAAGAGGCAAACGATTTGTGTTCTGAACATAACCATCTCCAAGATAGGAATTTTATATAATTTAACGTGTCCTTTACGTTAAAGGTCGTACATCTGAATATGAGATTATTTCTACCCTTCTACATATTCCACACTCTGAACGACTAGATAATGTTACCAAACTCGTTACCAACCTCCTTCTTCAAAGATCTATCGAAATTAACAAAGGAAGCTACACAGTTAGAGTGACGTCTCAATTCCAAACCCAACCACCTCTCCACTCCCATCCACACCTTTTCCGCATAAGTGCACTCCAGAAAAAGATGAAAAGAAGATTCAGCATAGCAGTTACAAAGAACGCAAGACGTATCGTTACCTCCAAAATTGATACCTCTCTTCCCTAATTGAACCTTCGTCGCTAATCCGTCCAAAAAAAGCCTCCACAAAATAGCTGAATTTTAGAAGGGATCTTGGATCTCCACATGATCTTTACCAATAAGCCTGTTTCATCTTTAATTGCATAGCGCTTCCTGTCCTAAAAAAGCATATCGTAACAAAAACTAATAGTGAAACCATCAGAGTCGTCAAAGGCCCAAATGAAACTGTCCAAACAATAAACAGCGGACTCTCTCTCTGCCAATACAAGCTCAAGAGACTAGTGGAAAAAGAAGAATATAATTTTAAAATTTACACATGTTATATTATAAACGGGTGTAAATAACAACCACGGTGGCAGTTTTGTAAATAAAATGTCATTTAAAGTATTAACGTGTGACAATAGACACCTTGTTTTCTAAAAATGGGTGTAAATTATAAATATTATTATAATCAAATCTCAATTACTCCTATTAAATTTAAAACGTGTGTAAATTTAAATGACTAAAAAAATTGTTTTCTCAAATATTAGGTTACTAAAAAAAAATTGTAATCAAATTAAAAAAAAAAAAAGAGCTTATATTTTTATTATGAAAATAAAATAATAAACGTCATTTCCAAAATATTTAATGTCTATTAAAAACACCCTATTTTTAAAATCAAAATCTAAAATTTCAATATAACATTAGTTTGTCTCTCCACGTTAGTTTCTTACTTAAATAAATTAGTATATATTTATAAGTTTTATAAAAAAAATAGGCAATAAATTTTCAGTCACCAATCTTTTTTTTAATTTCTTCTGATAGTTTCATCAAATATAATATTTTATCATTTTTTTTTATTTTTCTTCTTCAATTTAAAAACCTTAATAACTATAATTTCTTTAGCAATAAATTTAAAATAAATAATAAGAAAATCTATTACATTTTCGTCTACCCCTATTTTGTTTCTCTTACGTTTTCCTATACTTCCTCTTTCTCTATCGTTTCACACTTCAATATTTATTAGGGTTAAATAAGCTTATGGTCCCTATAAATATTGCAGTTTTCATTTTTAGTCCCTAAAAAAATTTCCTTTAATAATTGGTTCCTACAAGATTTTTCGTCTGAAATAATAGTCCTTAACGTCAAATTCTCTTAACGGTTGCTGAAGTGGCTGCACAGGTGGATTAATTTGTCAATACTCATTAGCCAACATGGAATTCACTTAATGATGTGGCTTAAGACTTCCATTTCACCTTATCGTTTCACCTTCAGTCATCCAAAAGTTACATTTCTCTTTCACTAACCCTAAAATTTCACTTTTACTTTCTCCCTTATCTTGTTTACGACTGAGTGTGTGTGGGCCCTATCTCGCTTTCCATTTCTCATCTCGTTTCAGCCACCGGTGGTCCCAGCCCATAGCTTTGGTTGTTGTGGTCCCAAACATCAGGTAATATCTTTGAATACCCTCCACTTGATTAATGTTTTCCCAATATGCTCCATTTGTGTAATGTTTGTTTTTCCCACTTGCTGTTGTTTGATTTGTTGCGTTGACTGAAAATTTCTAGGGTTTTGTATAGTTGTTGCAATGTCTGATATACCCTTGTGCTTTCTTGTAATGTGTAGGGTATGGGGTTATTTAAGATTGTATTTTATTCAAAAGGGACTTTTGTAAAGGATGTAGGGTTAAGATATGTAGGGTTAAGATATACCCTTGTGCTTTCTTGTTGATTGCTGTCAGCAGGAATGCCAATGACCAATATCTCTCACTTGCCTTTGGGGTTGTAGAGACTGAATCAAGACACTCTTGGAGCTGGTTTGTTAGACTGCTTCTTGATGACATTGGTTCTGACAGTAAGTTGTGTTTCATGTCAGATCAGCAGAAGCTATGTGTTGATGTATTTATGTGTTTCTTTATTGCTATTGTTAATTTAGTATTTGTATGTTGATGTGTTTCTTAATGCCAGATTTTGCATTTTATGTGTACAGGGACTGGTGCATGTTTTTGAGGATGAGTATCCTGAATTTGAACATAGATTTTGCTTAAGGCATTTATACGCGAATTTCAAGAAGAAGTTTGGAGGAGGTACACTTTTCAGAGATCTCATCATGGCTGCAGCAAAGGCAACCTATTTTGAATCCTATGAGGAGAAGATGAATCAAATTAAGGACGTGAATCTAGAAGCTTATGAATGGTTAAGTGCAATATGTAACACCCAAATTCCCATCGCGAATAATTAATACATAAATAAATCACAGTGAATAAAAATTTATTATTCTTAGACAGAAACAAGGATGCCACATTTGAAGAAATAAAACACAATCCCTGCTCATACATTTGATACATAACACAAAATGGAATAAACATAAAAGGGAAACTTTTTCCATACAAAAGGAAAGTTCAATTATGGAATAAAGCGGAAAGATCCATAACTGAGTTGTTTTACAAAATAAATTATTTTACAACAACAAAATATACATACAAAGGTAATACAAAATAGATCCAACAAAGATATACATATAACAAAAGCGTTCCCCGACTCCCGTATTACTTATCAGAGCAGAAAGACCGACAAAAGGATGGAGAACTAATCTTCACAAAAGCCTCCGAGACTACTAATCTGCAATTGCCTCATAGAGCAACAAACCACAATAGAAGGGTGAGAAATAACAACTAAATCAAGATTGCATAATAATATGCAAAGACATATAAATTCGCATGCATAATTATTCTCACCACAAACATCACATACTAATACATATGGCATGCCACAGATACATAACATATTTCTAATAATCTAACCACCTAGCATATATCAATTATTCCAACATAATAACATATTCACGCATAAGGCATACCAAGTTAGGAAATATGGAAACACACCACCACATCACATAGCATATGTCTATACATAAAACATATTATCCACAACTAATGTATCTATCACCAATTCATATCAAATCACCAATTCTATCACAAGCTCAACACATAAATCAACCCATTCATGATTTTCCACACATAATCAACCCATTCATGATTTATGCATATGCACAGAGACCGACACAACGACTCTATGCAATGCAATACGGTACCATCCATCCATCATTCTCATCATCAGTTCACTCAGGAACTATTGGAATCATTGCTTGTTACTTAGTGTAACTCCCCATCGGGAAAACGATGTTCCCCGTCACTTTAGGTCCTCTTTGTATAAGGCACAAGACGTTTATGGATCGCTTTAGGTCCTCTTTGTATAAGGCACACGACCCGATCGCTTTAGGTCCTCTTTGTATAAGGCACACGATCGTCCATAACGTCGCTTTAGGTCCTCTCTGTATAAAGCACACGACCGTTACAGCAGATTCCCTCGGGAATCGTTTCGTCGCTCACACCCACTAGGGCACACAACATCACAAGAATGCATATCATGATGCTTGGCATACAATGACTCATGACAATCAAATGCATACACATATACGACCATGTGAACCATTTCAACATCCATAATCATCCATATACAATCAAACATAACACAATGCATTTATTTTCCATAAGGCCACAAACCATCATCACAACATTTCATCACATACATTCACATCCTATAACAGCACACAAGCTATACGTTATATATCAAAAACATATCACATGATAACACATCAATCGCACACAATCACGACGGTAAAAGTCGACAAAACGACACGTTTCCAAATTCCCGACACAATTAAATCGGCCACCAATCTCAAAACCATTTTTATAAGAAAGAACATCTCATTAGCTTTCACACGATACTAGGAATGTCCCGATCCGAATTACGGATCAAAAGTTATGTATTTTCAAAGAAAACAAAAGTATTGAAAAATCCCCAGGAGCGTCCGGCGGTACATATTTTTGCCCGACGGTGCTCCCTTCGCCTATGCGTCGCCAGGCGAAGCAGCGGCGTACATTCCCCAACCAAAACTTTAAAAGAGTCAGCAGCGTGACAAGCTGCACCTCTTGGGTATCGCCCGGTGGAGCAGCGACGCAACCCATGCGTCGCCCGACGCTTAAAGCACCGCCCGTCTCCCTACACCAGAAACAGAAAATTCTGCTGCGTTTTACACGGTTCCAAAACCCCAAAAATCCCATTTTCCACTCCAAATCAATTCCAACAGCAAAACAAGTATCAACGATTGTTCATAACCACAGTGTGATCATACAACGCAATTTATATCGAATTCCGACCGTGAAAACATCGATTTCTATCAATTGATCACAAATTCAACAAAATGGGAAAACATGTATTTTTTTACCAAACATTCAAAAAAATACATACATATACATATACAAGCAAGATATAATCGAAACTTCTCACCCTTACCCGATTATTCGCGATTGAAACAGAGTTTCTTCATTTTTTCCTCTTTCTCCTCTGCTCTCTTTTTCCTTCTCTTCTCTTTCTCTTCTTTCCCTTTTCTTTCTTTTCATTTCCTTTCTTTTCTTTTCCTTTCTCTCTTTTTATCTCTATTCTCTATTTATATAAATATCTAACTTTTCAATTGATCATTTTGCCATTATGCTCAAATATCTCCCAACGCTCTCAAAATGCGATAAAACCTAAACATCGATGAAATCTATTTCGGGAAATAAAAGTTGAAAAGAAATTATAATTTATTGCAAATATTTTACCTATCATGGAAATTAACCAATTAACTCAATTAGCAGGTAAAATACAATAAATTCACACATTTCACAAAATTCACATAAATGAAATAAATAAATACAATTAAACAACTCGGGGCGTTACAACTCTCCCCCACTTAGACATTTTCGTCCTCGATAATATAACTGATACGAACAACTCCGGATACGACTCTCGCATCCGACTAACAGACTATCATGCCAACAAAAGGCACACCACGAATAACACAAACGGACAAACCACCTTGCTAACAGCAGCTACAACAATAACACGACAACGACGACAACTACAACGACAAGATGCAATGCCCATACAATGCACTTGACGACCAACTCACAACTCAAGGAATACCCAAGTTACGAGCACACAGGTTCACTCTTGAACCGAAACACCACAAGATCATTACCCACTCCACAGGTAACACTCCCCTAATTCCCCACACAGGAATTAGCTACTCGCACTCGTCCCAACACGATAGGAACAAGGCAACAACACAAACAAGAACACAAGTTCCACGACCCAACATCGTTTCAACAACCTCTACATAACCACAATACCAACAGCCTTGTCACACCACATCATTACAACAATGCTACGATTCACCAATCGAACATACAACCAAAACATCCATCTACATAGTAGCCCATGAATAATATTTAAACCTTTCACCTAACACTTCCATTCTGGAACGTCCAATGGTCTCATTATTCCTACATGTTTCCAATGTTCAACCTTTGAACTCTTACCAGTCACACACGCATATAGGAATTATGCCGCATCACGCTTCCGCTGCGCACTCTGATTACTCGCAACAATCAAATCTACCAATTACATATCCAACTTCTGAATCCCTCTAATATTCACCAGAAAATCATATTTCCTTTCTAATATACCCAACCTTACACTCTACAGTGTTATCTCACACACTAGACACAAGTCTCTTAACTGCCCAAATAATTCTAATCCTCTGACCATCAAAACAGACATGTATAAAAGCTTTCGACTTAACTCATCGCGCACGACATTAACTTTACCAATAGGATAATTCGAGCCAAGGTCATAACTAATCAGGAATTCCAACCATCCTCACTGTCTCATACCATATTCCTTCCGACCAAACAGGTACTCAATATTCTTGTGATTACTAAACACTTCGAACCCAGAACCATAAAGATAATACCTCCAATTTTCCAACACAATACAACCGCAACCAATTCCAAATCCTGAATAGTATAGATCCTTTTATGAATCCTCAATTGTCGTAAAGCATAAGCTACGACTTTACCCTCTTGCATTAACACACTGACTACACTTATCAAAGACACATCACAATACCTCACAAACAGTTTATCAGGATCAGGCAGAATCAAAATTGGAGCCGTAGTCAATCTTTACTTCAGCTCACTTAAACTTACTCACAACGAACATCCCAAACAAACGACTTACCTTTTGCAAGTCAATCGAAGTAACGAAAACGCTAACTTGGAAAAGCCTTCCATAACCTCCGGTAATAACCAACTAAAGTCCAAAAAATTCTAATACCCTTAACCAACATCGGAGCCTCTCATCTGAAATAACATATCCAAGAAAACTAACCTCTTTCAATCAAAATTCTCACTCGAATAATTTATCATAAAACGTCGTCTCTTTTCAACACTTGTAATTCAATTCTCAAACACTCTACCTATTCTCCTTCTGAGTTTATAATAGATCCGAATATCCTCAATCTAAACCACTACGAACTTATCCAAACTTGTCCATACTCACATACAAGCTTAACCAAGTAAATAACAACCTATTCCGATGATAACAAACATAACCAGGCACATGAAATCGATCAAAGCCTCAACTCACACGAATTCACCACTCTTATCAAAAGTTCCAAACAATTATAATTTCAATCAAACTCAACCAAAACATTCCGGTCATCTATTCTTGAAAGTGGACACTTATTCTCAATCATCACCTTATTTAACTGTCAGTAATCCATGCACAATTTCTTCTCTTGACCGTCCAATTCCACAAATTCCAACATGTATCAACAACCAACCAAAAAGAACTCTTAATATCAATATTACATCCACACATAAGGGTTTTCTTATGATTTCCATTAATGCTCTAAAACTCCAAAGACTCCAAACCTCACCAGAACTCTAAGTTTTGCTTTCCATAGCCTCAATACCATTATACACATCATGCATGTTATTCCGTGCAATCATCCTTCCTTTTTGTTACTAACAATATTGGAGCTCTCCAAGACGACACACTTGGCCTCATAATTCTCCTTTCCAGTAAATCTTCCAACTGCTCTATCAGTCCAGGTACTTCTAATGCTAACATCCAATATTCCATTCGAAAATACATATGAAAATCACACACAACTGGCAGCCCATCACTGTGGCCTTTCCGCCAATTTCTAGAAAACTATCCTCACAAACATGACAAACATCTGAGTTTCACTTCCTAAAAGTTATCCTACTTACTTAGCAGATCCAAACCTCAAATCTTCACCTTTGTCAAATTTGAGTTCACACTCTACTCTCCAAGAACAACCATTAACGATACCCAATCGTTCTCTCTCAATGACTTCCCAACTGGACCAACATACCAAAACCTCTAATCCGCCTCATCTTCCGATGTAAGAATCTTCATCGACTCATCAAAACAATCCGTAATCATTTTCTTAATTCCAAACAATTCATTGCACACACTATCAAAGCCGGAAAGACACGTCTATTCCATCCAACATAATTCCCGTCTGCTATCAACAAGAGATTAAGGGTGATCAGTTCCTCAATTTGTCAATAGACAGCCGACAATCATGATGGGGCATAAATCGTCTTTACCAAACTATAATAGCATTTCTTACCTCCTGTGCACAAAACTACCTAAGGCACCAATCCTTGGTTGACATAAACCTTACCTTTGCATTCCCTCCGGAATGGGAACAACACTGTCCAAACAACACTTACAATATTGTAACCAACGCTCCACAACTGAAACAACTTGGAGAAGCACTAGCTTCTCCCCCACTTATCTCATTCTAAATCCTGCAGACAAGGAATTCGAAAAACCAGAAAGTACTGACAGTGTTTCACACACATCACGTACTAAGGGACAAACAACATCGACAGTATTCAACTGCCACACCAATTGACTCAACAACTTGGCCGGACGGACCGACCTGCTCTGATACCACTAATGTAACACACCAATTCCCATCGCGAATAAATAATATATAAATAAATCAGAGTGAATAAAAATTTATTATTCTTAGACAGAAACAAGGATGCCACATTTGAAGAAAGAAAACACAATCCCTGCTCATACATTTGATACATAACACAAAATGGAATAAACATAAAAGGGAAACTTTTTCCATACAAAAGGAAAGTTCAATTATGGAATAAAGCGGAAAGATCCATAACTGAGTTGTTTTACAAAATAAATTGTTTAACAACAACAAAATATACATACAAAGGTAATACAAAATAGATCCAACAAAGATATACATATAACAAAAGCGTTCCCCGACTCCCGTGTTACGTATCAGAGCAGACAGACCGACAAAAGGATGGAGAACTAATCTTCACAAAAGCCTCCGAGACTACTAATCTGCAATTGCCTCATAGAGCAACAAACCACAGCAGAACGGTGAGAAATAACAACTAAATAAAGATTGCATAATAATATGCAAACACATATAAATTCACATGCATAATTATTCTCACCACAAACATCACATACTAATACATATGGCATGCCACAGATACATAACATATTTCTAATAATCCAACCACCTAACATATATCAATTATTCCAACATAATAACATATTCACGCATAAGGCATACCAAGTTAGGACATATGGAAACACACCACCACATCACATAGCATATGTCTATACATAAAACATATTATCCACAACCAATGCATTTATCACCAATTCATATCAAATCACCAATTCTATCACAAGCTCAACACATAATCAACCTATTCATGATTTTCCACACATAATCAATCCATTCATGATTTATGCATATGCACAGAGACCGACACAACGACTTTATGCAATGCAATGCAGTACCATCCATCCATCATTCTCATCATCAGTTCACTCAGGAACTATTGGAATCATCACTTGTTACTTAGTGTAACTCCCCGTCGGGCACACGATGGTCCCCGTCGCTTTAGGTCCTCTTTGTATAAGGCACACGACGTTTATGGATCACTTTAGGTCCTCTTTGTGTAAGGCACACGACCCGATCGCTTTAGGTCCTCTTTGTATAAGGCACATGATCGTCCATAACGTCGCTTTAGGTCCTCTTTGTATAAGGCGCACGACCGTTACAGCGGATTCCCTCGGGAATCGTTTCGTCGCTCACACCCACTAGGGCACACGACATCACAAGAATGCATATCATGATGCTTGGCATACAATGACTCATGATAATCAAATGCATACACATATACGACCATGTGAACCATTTCAACATCCATAATCATGCATATACAATCAAACATAACACAATGCATTTATTTGCCAAAAGGCCACAAACCATCATCATAACATTTCATCACATACATTCACATCCTATAACAGCACACAAGCTATACGTTATATATCAAAAACATATCACATGATAACACATCAATCGCACACAATCACGACGGTAAAAGTCGACAAAAATACACGTTTCCAAATTCCCGACACAATTAAATCGGCCACCAATCTCAAAACCATTTTTATAAGCAATAATATCTCATTAACTTTCCAACGATACTAGGAATGTCCCGATCCGAATTACGGATAAAAAGTTATGCATTTTCAAAGAAAACAAAAGTATTGAAAAATCCCCAGGAGCCCCCGGCGGTACATATTTTCTCCCGGCGGTGCTCCCTTCGCCTCTGCGTCGCCCGGCGAAGCAGCGGCATACATTCCCCAACCAAAACTTTAAAAGAGTCAGCAGCGTGACAAGATGCGCCTCTTGGGTATCGCCCGACGGAGTAGCGGCGCAACCCATGCGTCGCCCGACGTTCAAAGCACCGCCCGACGCCCTACACCAGAAACAGAAAATTCTGCTGCGTTTTACACGGTTCCAAAACCCCAAAAATCCCATTTTCCACCCCAAATCAATTCCAACAGCAAAACAAGTATCAACGATTGTTCATAAACACAGTGTGATCATACAACGGAATTTATATCTAATTCTGACCGTGAAAACATCAATTTCTATCAATTGATCCCAAATTCAACCAAATGGGAAAACATGTATTTTTCAACCAAACATTCAAACAAATACACACATATACATATACAAGCAAGATATAATCGAAACTTCTCACCCTTACCCGATTATTCGCGATTGAAACAGAGTTTCTTCATTTTTTTCCTCTTTCTTCTCTTCTCTCTTTTTCCTTCTCTTCTCTTTCTCTTCTTTCCCTTTTCTTTCTTTTCTTTTCCTTTCTCTCTTTTCGTCTCTATTCTCTATTTATATAAATATCCAACTTATCAATTGACCATTTTGCCCTTACGCTCAAATATCTCCCAAACGCTCTCAAAATGCGATAAAACCTAAACAGTGATGAAATCTATTTCGGGAAATAAAAGTTGAAAAGAAATTATAATTTATTGCAAATATTTACCTATCAGGGAAATTAACCAATTAACTCAATTAGAAGGTAAAATGCAATAAATTCACACATTTCACAAAATTCACATAAATGAAATAAATAAATACAATGCAACCATTTTGATGCAAAGGGATAAGCCTATTATTACCATGTTTGAGTGGATTAGAAACTATCTTATGGGTAGGTTTGCCTCTCTTAGGGAGAAGGCAGAAAATTACAAAGGAGAAGTCATGTCCAAACCACTTAGGAGGTTAGATAGAGAGATAGAAAAGAGTGCAAATTGGTTGCCTACATATGCAGGCATGTTAAAATTTCAGGTGTCTCATGTCATGTTCACAGATTCATTTGTTGTAGACTTGGCAAAACATACTTGTTCTTGTAATTTTTGGGAATTGGTTGGAATCCCTTATAGACATGCTGTAACATCCATAAATAGGAAGGTTGACGATCCAATTAAGTATGCAAAGTTATCATAGGGAAACTTATATGTCATGTTACAATGAGGTTATCACTCCTATAAATGGGCCAAATAAATGGCCAAAGACTAATGATCCTGAGATATTGCCACCAAGTTTCAAGAGGGGTCCAGGGAGACCTAAGAAACTCCGTAGAATAGAACTAGATGAGGCATCACAAACAAGATGGCAAAGGACAAACACAAGCCATAGATGCAAGACTTGTTTAGAATATGGTCATAATAAAAGAACATGTAAGAAAAACAAACAACTAGTAGTTGTTGATGGTGCATTGCCAAGAGATGTGGAAACACCAACACAATCTAGCCAAACTCCAACTGCGGAGACAAGACCAAAGAATAGGGTTAGTAACACTTAATTGCAATGTACTTGCCTTATTTGAGATGTCGTTTACTTGTTTGAAATATCCTTAACTTGTTTGAAATCTCATTGGTTACAGGGTAGGCCAAAGGGTTCCACAAAGAAAGGAGGCACAGTTAAAAAATCAAACACTATTGAGTTGCCAGAACATGCACAAGCTGAGGTTCCAGAACCTACACATGCTGAGGTACCAGAACCTGTACAAGCTGATGTGCCAAAACCTGCACAACCTGAAATGAGCCATAGTCAAACTTCTGTTGGCTCTGAGGCAATGAGGAGTTATTGTGGTATTGATCCTGATGAATTAGCTGCACTGTTGGATGATGTTGAAATTCTGGACATTGAACCACTTAGTGTGGATACTTCACCTGCAAAACCTACTTATAATGTCAAACAGTCTGCTAGTGTTAACCCAACTAAGCCTGCTGTGAAAACGTTTTTTGGTCCAAGACCTAAGGCACCAAAACTTGCTGTCAAAACTTTCTTTGGTTCAAGACCTAATGCACCAGAACCTACTGCCAAAACAATACCAAATGTAGCCAACCAGCCAAGTATGAGTGGCCCTGTAAGTTTGTAACTTCATACACTCATGTTTATTTTTTAATTATGTTTATTAGATTGTTAACTTAATGATGATATAATCGGTGAAAAAAATGTTATCTCCAAAGAAGAAAGCCAAGAATGTGGCAATTGAAAATAGAAAAACTGACAGACTGAGGAAGCTGAAGATACTTAATATTGTGAGACCAGGGAGGGATTCAAAAGATCCAATGCTTATTGATGAGGATGACACAAGTGTTGGCAGTGCTAGTAAGAAGAATAGTTGGGATGACATTGAGAGGAGCATGGCTCAGTGAAGACTTCTGTTTGTGAACCTTATGTTTTTTGGTTGGAAATTATGTAATATGAACCTTAGGTGTTTTGTTTATGAACTTATGTAGTATGAATCATTGAAGACTTGTATGTTGTGAACCTTATGTGTATTATGTCATATGTAATATATAACCCTTTTGTTTAGAATCTTATGTAATCCATGACTCAGTGATGTATACTTATTGCATCAATCTAATGAATTTCGTATTCTGGTCAAAATTATCTAGCAATTTACAGGACATTTCTCACCCGTTGAATTTACACCCTCTAACAACGGGTGTAAATTGTATAAAAAACGGGTGTAAATTTATCTTTTTGTACTAGTGAGATCCTACAACACTCTAGAAAAATCCAAAACAAGAGTATGAAAATGCACAGGAAACAACCATATCAAATCTGATCCACTATCCAACTCTGCCACGCTGCCCTTCTGATTTGGGGAGACTCTAAACAAATTGGGAAAATCCTCCTATTGAGATTTTGATTCTCTATCTACTTACAGTACCAAAAAGGCATCCTCCTTCCAACGCCAGAAGAACCTCGATTATTCTTCACGAACAGATCCAACGACATGTCATACCCCAGAGACATAATATCCCTCAACCAAATGGAATCCGTATTGCGACATCCAACACCTTCATTACAAAACACCGCCACTGCTAAGCTAGAAAACAGAGACGAATACTTGTGCTCTAAAATTTCTTTCCAAAGCGTTCCTTCTTCCGAGATGAATCCCGATTTCCACTTTAACAGAAGATATTTATTAAAAGCGTTAATGTCTTTAATCCCTAGACCTCAGTTAACTTTCAACAAACAAACCGTCTTCCAACTTATCCAATGGATATGCTTATGATTAGAAGTACCTCCCCACATAAAGTTAGACTGAATTTTAATAATATCATTAATAATAATAGTGTGGGAGCCTTGTAAAACGAAAATGTGAAAATCGGCAAAGCGTTTAACATCAAATTTATCAAAATCACACTCTTGCCAATATACAAGTTCCTCCTTCTCCAGACAGTTAATCGTTTCCTTAAGACATCAACTACGGATTTCCACGACTTCACTTTCCTCGGACTATCGCCCACCATTATTCCAAGAAACTTGAAAGGAAGAGAACTGACCACGCAATGCAAGAACAATGTTGTTGCTTCTAAAAATCCCGACTTCAAGTTGACACCACAAATACTACTTTTGAATGAAATATTAATTTAAAAACACTCCTCACATTCGCGCAGCCCGTGTTATGTTTCGAAATCGTAAATGTTTTGCTGTCGCTCCACAGGTTACATTTTCAAAACAATTTTTTTAAAACTGATAAGTCTTCTTAATTACTAAAGAGTTGTTGTTGTTTTTAGAAATTAAATATCTAATTTTTTCTATCAGATGTCGGTCTCACATTGTCGCGTTGTTGACCAGTACTTGAGTACTTTTGCTTTCGCACAAAACTTTTTAACTTTAAAACTAAAAATTCAATACCGAAAAGATAAATTAATGTAAGAATTTAACGCTGATTTAAGTTACCTAGCCCCGTCCGAACGACAGTCATCACATTCCGAACTTTAAGAATTTAGTCGGACAGTTTTGACATAAGACTAATGGTAAATTTATTGTGCATGCAAGATAGAAATTTAAACATGATATTAATGATGATATAAAGTAGTAACAATAACTAGCAATGTTATATATATATATATATATATATATATATATATATATATATGATTTCTACCGATATAGAAATCAAGAACAGAACTCTAAAATAATATCTACAAGTCGATATAACATCAACTTGTATCCCTTAAACCCATGTTCGAATACAATTATGAGAATGAAGGCGGAAGTTGTTGGCTGAGAATTTTTACGTCATATTCCCATTTGAGAGCTAAGTAAAAATTAAAGTTTCTTAAATATAGCTGATTTTGACAAAAGTTGATTTGAAATTCTGTCGAAATGGTCCTCATAAAATGACGTGCTTGAGCAAAAACTTAGAAATATTTTCTAAGTATAGAAAAGTCACTTCGAAGAAGGGACGTTTTGAAGCCTTCCTTCGACGGACGTTTGAATTTCAAAATACGGATAAATAACTGTCTTTTGTCCTTATCCGTTTCTCAGGAGAGACACGTGGCGAACTATGGCGAAACAAAGGCATGTAGGGCAAAACGTGTCAACTTTTGGAGAGATGTTCGTTAGAGACGGTTATTTCGACGTGTTATAAATAGGGGTCTTAGTATTAGGATTTCAGTGTGTTCAATTATTGTACTATACTCAAAATTTACTCAAAGTATCCAAGTTAACGTGAGAAAAAAGTTACTGTTGAGAAATGTACATTGAAGCACCATACATTTTGTTCAATAGAAATTTACTTTCTTTTATCATATTGCTCTTTACTGCATTTCTTTTACTTTGAAGTTCTTTATCTTAATTGCACTTATTTTACCAAACTTTTATAAATTTTAGTCTTTTCAACAAACAATTAAAACAATATTTTAACAAATGAATATTGTCGAAGTGTTCTACAATTTTCCAGAAATACATTAAACACAATAGTTATGTCCTTAGGATTCACTGATTGATCCTGCAAGTAAACCAAATTAATTTTTTGGAAGACCAGCGGTTGGTTACCAATTTTCACGGTAAAAAAATTGACACGCCCAGTGGGACAGTGCTATAGTGTTTCAAAATATTTCTTTTTACTCTTTCTAGAAAACTTTTTACATTTAAGTTCTTCATTTTTACGTTCTCTCTACGCTTCATTGCATGAGACTTAGGAGTGGTAGAATAGCCACAAAAAATGAAGAAAGGCCTAGAAAGAGATACGTAAAGAGGATGGTGAATCCAAATCCACCAAATAACCAAAATCCACCAAATGATGGAGAACCACCCCCTTCTTCTTCAGGGGACAATACGGTTTCAGCGTCAGTGTCTGAAGCCATACCAACCACTGCAAGTTCGACGCCTATGCAGTCGATTGCGCAGAGTGGTCCCATTCCATCCTATGGGGGAACACAGGGTCTACCAATGACCCCCCCTCCAGTGGGGAATAATTTGTTTAAGCCTTACGTGCCTGGATTCTCAATGCCTCCAATAGGTCGTGATCAACCTTATGGTATGCCAACATCAGTGATGACAAGTTTGGACAATGCCTCATCGGCATTTGAAGACCTAATGGTGAATGTCACTTCGCCATTACAAGGACATGGTTCAGGTATAAACAATTTGGGTCGAATTAGCCAACCATTAGGGACTGGATTTCCTACCCAGATGCCAAACATCACCAATAATTCTGCAGCGGTGATAAAGCAACAGATGGACGAAAGTAATCATGAGATGGTCCGGATTCTTGCCCAGTAAATGAGGTTTATATTCAATCCCTTAATCCAGAATACTATTATTGGCTCATAAATTCGGCGTCTGTATTAAGTTGGTGTGAAAACTTTTTGAGGAGGTACAAAGGAGTGTTCGACTGGATCTTTATGTTGAACTTAAGTTGAAGATGCTTATATAGTCGAAGATGTTTGTATAAAGAAAGGGTAAGCTTAGGACTTAGAAATATTTCCTAGAATTTGGAAATAACCTTCGACCGATATTACTGATGATGTCCGACGCTAAGGGATTCATATTCAAATAAAGGAGGGAATAGTTATTCTTGTCTGCTCCTGAAAAAGTCAAGTGGCGCACATCCAAGGGACAGAAGCATGCAGCGAGACACTTGTCATGTGTTAATTATTTTAGGAAGTTAACATCAGTTAGTTTTATTATTATAAATAGGAGTTCTAGCAATAGGATTCGGGTGTTGTGTTCACTTTGTATAAGTTACTCCAAATTTACTCAAAGTATCCGCGTGTAGAGAAAAGAGTCTTGCGAGAATGTATGTGATGTAAACACGATTTTCTTTTCCAATGCAATTTACTTCAGCCTTTGATCAAGAATTTTTCTTTTACTTTATTGCATGTTGCGTTTCAGCAATGTATCTTACCTTTATATTTTCAGCCTTTCGTTGATGCTTCTAACCTTTTGTCGACTTAAAGTTCTTGTACATCTTTTAACAAACCACATTTTAGATAAGCTTCTCTTTATGAACAATGTTGACGTGTTTAGTTCTTTAGAATTTACTTTAAATCAATTGTTAGCACATGTCCTAGGATCAATCTGATCGATCCTATGAGTCACCAAAGTTAGATTTGGAAGATCAGCGGTTGTTTACCAATTTTCACGGTAAACAAATTGGCACGCCCAATGGGAAGAAGATACACAAGAAAAATGGGGACGAACACTAGTCAGCCTAACAATCCAAACCCTCGAGAGAGTGGTTCGAGTCATCAATCAAGTAATTCAAATACTCAGCCTAGTAACACTAACCCTCAAAATGTGTCTAGGAACGATGTAGTGCCACCCCCAGTCCCTTCGACAAGAGAGCCAATACCGCCTCATGTTATGTCTGAACCAATGCCATCAATGGCAGGTTCAGGGTCGACATATATAAGGGCTTACACTCTACCTGTTTTGGAGTACATTGGGCCACAAGAATCTAATCCCCAAACTCCACTAGGAGGAACTTCGACTTTTAGGCATTTTCCCCCTCCAGGATTTTCACAACCATTACCAAGGAATCCACCTTATGGAATGCCAACGTCAGTAATGCAAAGCCTCCAAAATGCCCCCCCAGTATTCTCAAAAAATGTAATGTCTTCGCCATTACAAGGGTCAAGATCTGGGATAAATGTGGGTTGAAACAGTCAAAGTGTAGGTGTGGGATATTCCACTCAAGGTCCTAGTCTGACAAATACTTCTATATCATTTTAAGACAGCAAATGGATGAGAGTAACCTACAAATGGTACAAACCTTGTCCCAAACTATGGCGGAAAATTTCCAGCCCTAGATCCAGAACGCTACCCAAACTAACCAACAATTAGCAGCACAATTGGAACGCATGGCAGAATTTATGGGTGTACCATCCCCTGTGCGAGGTGCGACTGTTGTGCAGAACATTCCACGGCGGAACCTAGGGAGCATACCTGAGGCAAATCTAGAAAAACAGGGGATAATCGAACCCCATAGAGTCGAACTACCTAGGAACCAAGTGCCAATTCCTGTAGAGAGGGAACAAGGGGTAGTTATAGTAAATAGAAACCAAGATGCTGACCATGTTGTACAACAGGTTCGACATAACAATGTAGCAGCAGATAATAACCTAGCAGCCATGGTCGAAAGGATAATGGCTCGAAATGGGGGTAAATTTTGGTTTTACTAGGCCAAACTATACATCACCGATAGTAGATTACATTCTCCAATCAGAATTACCTCCTAGAACGAAGGTCCCAAAGTTTACAAATTCTCTGGAGATACCACTGAATCTACCGTCGAACACGTAACTTGGTATATGATCGAGGCTGGAGAGATTATAAATGAAGAAAGTCTTAGGATAAAATATTTTCCAAGTTCTCTTACCAAAAATGCTTTTACCTGGTTTACAACCCTACCTCCTAACTCAATCTGTAATTGGACCCCGTTGGAACGTTTATTCCATGAACAGTTCTACATGGGACAAACCAAGATTAGTTTGAAGGAATTGGATAGCATAAAACGAAAGTTTACAGAGTCAATAGACGATTACCTAAATAGGTTTCGATTACTTAAGGCTAGGTGTTTTACTCAAGTTCCAGAACATGAATTGGTCCGCTGGTGGCCTTGATTACTCTATTAGAAAGAAGTTGGATACCCAGTATCTGAGAGATATAGCCCAACTGGCTGATAGGGTTCGACAATTAGAACATCTGAAAGACGAAACGGCTAAGTTTAATAAGGGTAAAAAGGTAGCCTATATTGAATATAATGAGGATGTCAAAGGTTTGTATGATGAACCATTGCAGTTCGACGAAACTGAGATAGATGTTGCTAAATTGAAGCAGGGTCTTCCTTATGCTTGCAAAGTGTTAGCCCCTTCGAATAGGAAAAATCCCGCCGAATCTGAAAAGAATGATAAGTTTCCAAAGAAAACATATACTTTCGATATCACTAAGTGGGACGAAATTTTTGATTTGTTAGTTAAAGATGGACAAATGATAGTGCCTGCTGGCGCTAAAATGACACCTTTAAAACAAAGAAAAAAGAGAGGATTTTGTAAGTACCATAATTTTCTGGGTCATAAAACTTCTCAGTGTTTTCTTATCAGGGATTTGGTGCAAAATGCTATTCAGGAGGGCAGGCTGAAATTCGGAGAGAAGTCCAAAGGTCGAATGAAAATTGACTCTCACCCATTGCAAACAGTGGATGCCCATTATGCTGAGCCCAAAGAAGTACATATGGTTGAAGTTGCTGATGACGTCGACTGTCCAATCAATACGGTGGAAATTACTGAAGATTTCGCTAACGATGCTGTTTTAGCCAAGGTTACTGAAGACCTTGACATCGATACCATGGAGAGACTCATGAGCAAGGCCGTTGACGACTTCGACAAAGTTACTGATGGCTTAGATGACGGGATCACTAAAGATTCCAACATGATGCTGGTTACCAAAGAAACTGCTAATAGTTTCATTAAGATGGACAAGGCTACTGAAGGCCTTGATGTAGACTTCTACAATCTGAATCTTAGTGCTGATGTCGACATGGACATAAATATGGTCGAGATTACACAACATAAGACCATGGAGGTTGATGAAGCAAGCTGCCAAGAAGAGCGCAACAAAGTGGCGTATCCAAAACAGGAAGAGACTATCATTGAATTCCTTCTCCGCTGCCAAAAGAAGGGATCAGGTGTCATGCTATGCCCCAGATGCAGCGCAATCTTCGATCAAAAGGCTGCTCACAATCTTGAGGGGATTAGGAAGGCTTTGGAAAGAAGGGAGCAGAAAACATCTCATGGTCAAAGGGGTTTCGATCCTAGAAGGTCCTCTTCAAAACAAGTGGGAGGAAAAACACAGTTCCCAGGGGCCATACCCAACACCTCCAAACCAACAAGTAATGCGCCAGTGGGAAGCTGGATGAAACCTGTTGAAGGAAAGGAAAAAGGTCAAAAAAAGGTCAGAAAAATTGCAGAAGTTTGATGTGAACATAGGCTCTTCAATAGAGTGTCGAAAGGAGTTTCATACTTCCAATAGGTCAGCTTATGTCTCTAAAAACTATAAAGGGAAGAACCCGATGTCGTGATCTCAATGGAGGAGAGAGCAATGTAGAAGGAAGGCTCTCAGGGAGGCTCAGTCGAAGGACCAAGGAGAGTCCAGTACTAATGTCCCTGCTGATAATAACGGAGGGAATCAAATAAAGATTGTTGAAAAAGTGCCAGTGGGGCGAAAATTATTTTCCTCTCAAGTGGACAAACATGAAAAGACTGTCGAAGATGATGAAGAAATGACTGACAACTTCGACTCTGAGTCTGATGTTTCTCTCGACATCATAGTCAATGTGGTGTCTGTAATGCCGATGGAGTTCGACCAAATTACAAAGGTCAAAGATTTAGATGCTTGCACTGAAGCAAGATGGCATCACACAAGCCTGTGTGCTACTATGTTATGAATAATGGGTGCGTTGAAGAGCAGAACGCCTTCTTCGAGAAACCTACAGAGGCGATGAAAGGTCACCTTAATCCCCTCTACATTACTGGAAAAGTGGAGAACATACCAGTAAACAAGATATTAGTATACTGTGGTGCAACAGTGAACCTGATGCCACATTTCTTATTGAACAAGATTGGCAAGTATGATACTGATACTAAGCCACACAATATGGTTCTTTCGAATTACGAAGGAAAAGTTGGCTTTACACTGGGCGTGATACAAGTTGACTTGATAGTTGGGACAATCACTAGGCCTACTGTCTTCATGGTAGTGGAAACAAAAGGCAACTACAATCTGCTCTTAGGACGAGAGTGGATACATGGTATTGGTGCAGTGTCATCTTCGATGCTTCAACAAATCACCATTTGAAGGCCAGATGGCATAGTCGAGAACATTGAAGCTGATCAGGGGTATTTTAAAGCACCAATAAATCATGTCGACAGAAGACAGTTCGACAAGCACTTAACTCATATTGCCCCTTGCGGCCCAGCAGATTTTGAGTTTGTCCCAGATGATGAGACATTTTGCTCTTTGTACCTGCACCCCGTTGATGGTTTACGTTGGGATAAGGAGGTGCAAGGAGAAAGGCTCCCATACCTTGGGGAGCCTGCAGTAGACCCCACAGGGTGGGGAAGTGAATTCAGTGACAATGACTGAGTTCGAAGCATTGAAAAGAATTTCGGCCTACGTGGCTGAAACCAAACTACAAGCGGCTTTGGGTGCTGCCAATGAATACATGGCTGTCGAAGCCAATTTTGGATTCCACCAAGAAGGTCCTGGTAAGGACTTTGACCCAGAGCCACCTGATAAGGTTCACGGTGTAGAGCAAATCCAAAGGCTAGATGCCATCTATGACGATGAGCCTTTGGGAGTTGAAAGGGATCCGCTGGCAAATAACATTAAGATGCTAGCACAGGATCCACTAGGAGAGATCGACCTGGGAGAGGGAGCAGCTAGAAGACCAACATACATTAGCGCCAACCTCAATCCACAACTCAAGGTCGAAGTTACTCAGTTGCTAAAGGAGTTTAAAGACTGTTTTGCCTGGGACTATGATGAGATGCCTAGTTTGAGTAGAGAGTTGGTCGAACATAAGTTGCCAATCAAGCCTGGGAAGAAGCCAATCAAACAGAATCCAAGACGGTTTGCCCCAGAAATTCTCTCAAAGATAAAAAAGGAAGTCGAAAGATTCCTTCGATGCAAATTCATCCGCACTTCCAGGTATGTCGAATGGTTAGCTAACATTGTACCTGTTATTAAAAAGAATGGTTCTTTAAGAGTGTGCATAGACTTTAGAGATTTAAATTCTGTAACTCCAACGGATGAGTATTTTATGCCTGTGGTAGAAACGTTAGTCGATTCTGCCGCAGGACATGAATATCTTAGTATGTTAGATGGGTACTCTGGATATAACCAAATATTCATTGCTGAAGATGATGTCCCCAAAATAGCTTTTCGTTGTCCTGGAGCCTTAGGCACCTACGAGTGGGTAGTAATGCCTTTTGGCCTAAAAAATGCTAGGGCAACATATCAACGAGCAATGAACTCAATCTTCCATGATTATATAGAGACTTTCGTGCAAATATATATTGATGATATTGTGGTTAAGTCTGTTTCAGGGAAGAGTCACTTAGACCATCTTCGACAATCCTTTGAAAGGATGAGAAGACATGGTGTCAAGATAAATCCTCTTAAATGTGCGTTTTGTGTGCAGGCAGGGGATTTTCTAGGCTTTGTGGTCCACAAAAAGGGGATCGAGATCAACCAGAACAAGACCAAAGCCATCATGGAAGCAAAAGCGCCATCAACAAAAAAGGAGTTGCAATCACTGCTGGGGAAGATTAAATTCTTGAGAAGGTTCATATCGAACCTAAGCGAAAAAACGCATGCCTTTTCACCATTACTTCGATTCAACAAAGATGGGTTCGAATGGGGGCTAGCTCAACAGGAAGCCTTCGACAAGATCAAGGAATACCTGAGTCATCCTCCAATTCTTTCACCACCTTGTAGGAAGAGGAGTATGAGATTGTACGTAGCTGCGCCAGACAAAACCTTAGGGAGCATGTTGGCTCAAGAGTATGAGGATGGGGTCGAAAGGTCCATCTACTACCTCAGTAGAGTTTTGAATGATGCAGAAACTAGGTATAGCATGATAGAAAAATTATGCTTATGCTTGTATTTCTCTTGTACAAAATTAAAGCAATATATAAAACCAGTTGATGTTTATGTTTCGTCTCATTTTGATGTTATTAAACATATGTTGTCTAAACCTATTTTGCATAGTCGAATTGGTAAATGGGCGCTAGCATTGACTGAGTACTCTTTAGCATATAAGCCTTTAAAGGCAGTTAAAGGACAAGTGGTAGCAGACTTTATAGTCGACCACTCCATAAATGAAAGCACTTTGGACTATGTCGAACTGGAACCTTGGAAGTTATACTTTGATGGCTCTAGCCACAAAGATGGAAGAGGTGTAGGCGTGCTAATTATTTCGCCTGAAAAAATTCCAACAAAATTAAAGTACAAGGTCGAAGGACTTTGTTCCAACAACGAGGCTGAGTATGAAGCCTTAATAGCTGGACTTGAAATTTTGTTAGAATTGGGGGCAACTCGAGTCGAAATAATGGGAGACTCTGAGTTGGTCATAAAACAAATTACAAAGGAGTACAAATGTGTTAAGGAAAATCTTATCATGTACTCTGTAATAGCCAATAGACTACTGAAGAAATTCGAAGTAGTAAGCATTCGACACATACCACGACTAGAGAATCAAGTGGCCAATGACTTGGCTCAGATTGCTTCTAGGTATAAGGTTTCCAACGAAAATTTACAAGAGGAAATTGAAGCTAGAGGTAAAGTCGTGTCTGTTGGATTATGCCCATCAGATCTAGAAGTGATGAAGCTTGGATACGCTGATGAAGAAAATTTAGAGATTTTTGCAATAGATAGCTTGACGGACAAAGACTGTAGGAAGCCTTTAGTCGAATATTTACATAATCCAACAGCGTCGACAAAGAGAAAGGTCAGGTATAAAGGTTTAAGTTATGTTCTTCTAGGTAATGAATTATTTAAAAAAAACCCTGAGGGAGTCTTACTTAAATGCCTTAGCGAATCAGAGGCATATCTTGCTCTTTTGAATGTCCATAGTGGGGCATGTGGGGTACATCAAGTAGGCCATAAAATGAAATGGCTATTGTTTCAACAAGGCATGTATTGGCCTACCATGCTAAAGGATTGTATTGATTTAGCCAAGTGCTGCCAGGAATGCCAAGTTCAAGCTGGCATACAACATATCCCTACAAGCGAGTTACATTCCATAGTCAAACCATGGCCTTTTAGAGGTTGGGCTTTGGATTTGATTGAAGAGATTCGACCAGCATCCTCCAAGAATCAGAGATACGCTTTGGTAGGAATTGACTACTTTATGAAGTGGATCGAAGCGATACCTTTACCAAATGTGGATCAAGAGGATGTGATCGAGTTCATTAAAAAATACATCATTTATAGGTTTGGAATTCTAGAAACGATCACAACAGATCAGGGATCAGTCTTTACTGGTCAAAAGATGCAGGAGTTTGCTAAAGAGATAGGTTTCAAACTCTTAACCGTTACACCTTATTATGCTCAGGCTAATGGTCAGGTCGAAGCAGCCAATAAAGTGGTGATTGGTTTGATCAAAAAACATGTGGGAAAGAAGCCTAGAAATTGGCATAAGGCATTGGACCAAATCCTCTGGGCATGTCGAACCTCTCCCAAAGAAGCAACTAACACTACTCCATTTCGATTGACTTTTGGTCACGATGCAGTGTTACCTATTGAGATCTACCTTCAATCAACAAGGATCCAAAGACATCATGAAATTCCTTCTGAGTCTTATTGGAATATGATGATAGATGAATTGGTAGATTTGGACGAAGAGAGACTTAACGCTTTGGAATTGTTGAAGAGACAAAAGAAAAGAGTAGAGAAGTCTTACAATAAAATGGTTAAGATTAAGACCGTTTCGCCTAGAGATTTAGTTTGGAAGGTAATCCTGCCTATGGATCGAAAGGTCATAGCCTTGGGCAAATGTTGCCCAAAATGGGAAGGCCCGTTTCAAATTACGCAAGTATTTTCTAATGGAGCCTATGAAGTTGAGGAATTAGACGAAGATAAAAGAATCTTGAAAGTAAATGGCAAGTATTTGAAAAAATATAAACCAACACTTCAAGAAATTAAAATTGCTAATGAGTAATTCGACGTACAAAAGGTAGAGCCAACAATGGTATTCATGAATGCCAAAATGGCTTAAAAGTCATTACATATAAAAGCCTAAAAGGGTTGTGGAGCATTATACTAAAAAGAATAATTACAAAGAAATGAACAAGCTAAAAAGGGAGATTCTCTTTCATCTTCAAGTACTTCGACTTCTGGAGTTCAAGATGCCTTTCACATAAGGCCTTGTCAGATTTTAAACGTCCAACCTCTTTCTCCAGTTGTTGAGCTTCCTCAGCAAAAGTTATGGCATTGTTAAGCTCTTTTGATAAGCCAGAGTCATTAAAGGTAGACAACTCAGCGTTGCGCTTTTTGGCCTTTGAGATCTTGGCTTGAAGCTTCTTGATCTTTCGCTCCCAGGAAGCAATGTTTTGTTCATTAGAGGTGATCTCCTGCTTGTTCTTTTCTTTGGTTTCCTCTAATTCTGATACCTTATTCTCAGAGTCAGTGGCAGAAGCCCAAGCGGCAGCCTCGCTCCCAGATTTGGTTGAAATTGCCTTCTCAATTTGAGGCAGCCGCTTGAGGTCACCATAGACTTGGTCAATCATAGTGCCAAGCTCTAAAATGATGTTGGAAGATTCTGGAGAAATAGTATGGATGTCGACTTGTTGGAAGAGATTTTTCAGAGATGTGTAAGTGACATGATCCATCTTTAAGAGTGTGAAAAGGTCACCCTTAAAAATATTCTCTTTTATCTTCAGAAGGATGTTGTCCTCAGGCTTACTTGAAGGCTGATCTCCAGAGGTAATCGAAGCACTAGGAGTTTTGCCAGAGGAACTTCCTCGACTGCCAAGAAGGATCTTTATGTATTGTCGAGGGTTGCTGACCTTCAAGGCATCGAGTTCCTTTTCAGAAAGGCCTGCTCCACACACAGTTGAGGTTACCTTGCCTACAGTAGCAGCAGTAGTTGATGGAGTAGTGGTGGTTTTGACAAGGGTCGGCTCATTATCAGGCCCTTTGTCAGCTTTCTTCTCCTCACCTTTGTCCTCCTCTTCTTCATCTTCATCCATTTTGTCATCAACATTTCCATCACTATTGCCATCAAGTTCAGACTGGTGCATTGTTTCATTATCATCTTCCTCCATCTCTTCACTCCCTTCTAGATCAACATTTTTAGCACTAAGAGTATCGTCCACTGGGGAGCCATCTTCATCAACCAAGGTTTTGTCTTCATCCATGCTAACGGCTCCTGGATTTTCTGTTTCAAGATGCTGCTGATCATCATCTTCCTCGTGGTCGGAGCCATCTGTTTGGGATTGTTGGGTAGTGGTTTTTGCTGGCGAATGACAAACTGTTTCAAAGTCAGGTTTGTTAATTTCACCTAGTGAACTCATTCCAGAGCCCAAGTCAGAAGTGGGATGGTATGTAGGCTCACCTTGGCTATTCAGAATAGTGGCTGGAGAGAAAGACTTCACCACTAATGGGTTTGAGCCACTGGCATCAGCCTGAATCAAATCGAAGCAAATCAGATCAAAAGGAAACAAGGTAAACAAATGGGCACTTCAAAAAGTGAATTGATAAGTTACCTTGACACCTTCAACATCAGGGCTAGAATTATTGCTTTGAGCATGATCTGCGGCTGTTATGGAGGCAACCCCAGGAGAAAGTTCTGCAGCTCCACTGGTAGTGGTTGTCTTTTTGGGGACCTAAGTCGTTTTAGGCTCAGATTGGCCACTAGCAGCATCTGTTTCTTGGCTTGTACTCTTCCTCTTCTTTATCTTTAAGTCTTCAGGAGGAGATTGGTTATCATCCTCCGAATCAATAACAATTTGGGCAGTGCCCCTCTTCGACTTCCTCTGAGGTGTCAGAGGTAGTTTGCGGGAAGCCTGAAATAATGAGAAGCATTATGGGAAATAAAGGCTAATCAACGAAAGGAAAAGGTGTGTGAGGTACCTTGCTTCCTTCAGCCTTTGCTTCGGCCGGTTGATGAGATGTGCTCTTCTTGGATACAGCCACAAAATAAACAAAGTTACCACAAGTCAGTAATGATAAAGTTAAAATGAAAGAACATAAAATAGAAGAATCCAAACCTTCATGTATTTTGGATTTGATGCGAACATCTTCGATACTGATATGAAGGTGTCCTTTGAAACTATCTAGCGTATGCTTAGTCGGAACCACCCGTTGAGCCTTGGGTTTCAACTGCTGACGGAGGATCTTTATAGAATCCCCACAAATGAACCAATCTAGAAATGGAGGGGCAAGAGCCACTCCAAAATCAGTAGATGGCAGTCGAGGAGTCTTCGGAGGGAATAGTGCGAAAGCCACTTCATAGCGTTTCTCAGAAGGAACATATGAAGGGAGTTTCAGACTCTCCATTTTCTTTAAAAATTTCTCTTTCAGCGTAACTACGGCTTCACGGATGGTTCGACTAACATCATCTGGTCGATAAACAGTTTCAAAGTACTTCTGGAAGGCTTGAATCTCTTTGATATGAATGGATATACCTTTCTTGATCTTCTCCTGCACATCAACAAAACCTTGGTCAATCAACTAAGCGAAGTTAGAGACATCAAGGAACTCAACAGCATAATTCTTCGAACACCATTCGTGAAACTCTTGAGTGCAGAGATAAGAGGGTTCAAAGTAAACAGGAGTAAGGAGTGATCTGTGAGCATGGCGAGCAAGGTGTGTCGAACTCTCTATAGCATCATAGCTAGTGTGGGGAAGGATCACATGGACCTTCTTCTCGTACAAGCATTTGGGTAGAGTTTGGACCAAACCAAATTGTCGAGACACAAGATTTGGTTAGTAGGCCATTAAAGCTGTCTGGCCCCTTAGTAGGTTGAGTCAATGACCGATGAGTCGAGGGATTAAGAACGCCTCCCAGACACACTTTGATTCTTCTTCATGTTTCTTGAATGAAGGGGGAAAAGGCCTAGTAAACCATTCAGGACCATATTGTCTTTCAGCAAATGGGGCCATCCTTGGTGTGAATTCATAGCGCTTAGCAAACATCTTGATGAAGCCAGAGAAGGATGCCCTAAGTGTCTGCCCTTCTTCACTAGGGGTTAGCTGCACCAGTCGAGTCCATTTGACTCGTCTCTCCTTGATCTCTGCAGCCTCTTCATCCACGGTCCCTTTGTTAGGGAGACTAGCTTTAAATGTGGCATTAAGCCAAAGCTGGAGTAGCCAAAAGGGTCCTGATAGCAGGAGGTTCCCGTTGCTTTCTTGATCTTTCAGGTGACCAGGACCTTCACTTAAAGACTCATACAAACTAGCCAATATCATTTCACTGAGGCAAATGCCTCGATTAAGGTGCAATTGGCTGGCCAGAGTTAGGTATTTCTTGGCCACTTGCAGAAATTTGGTGCAAAATACACAACGAGAAAGCCACATAGCAAGAAATGCTATGTGCTCTTGATCTTCGACTGTGTCAGTTTGTTTGTCATGGTAATGTTTCATGAAATGGGTGTAAGTGTGTTTGGTGGTTGAAAACCCTATGGTGTCTTGAGCATCTACCTCAGGGTCATAAACTAATCCATGTGGTTTTAGCCCTGTAATAGCGGCTATGTCGAAGAGGGTGGGTATGTCATACCCCAAATTTTGACCACTAAGATTTCCCATCATTGTGAAAATCATCATCACAATATGGAGGAACCATCATACTTCATCAGTCTCCCCAAAGATGGGTGAGGATCCACTACAATCAAAATTAGGGTTTCATGCCCTCTCAGAGCCTTAGACAAAGGATCAATTAAGGAATGACTTGATCTTGAACTTGTCTAACCTCTCAAACATCCACAATGGATATGGAGGACTCCCACTTCAAGGATTAAGCACAAGGTTGCTCCCTTCCAGGTGGATCAAGTCTCAAGATCGACCGTGTCACCAAATTAGGGTTTTGGTCGACCAGGGCCTCCAGATGGAAAATTTTCATCTGGGCACAAGCCAATGATCCAAAACATAACCTAATATACTTCATGGGACCTCATGGACCCAATCATCAAGTCAATTTTGCCTCAGGGGATGCATTCATCAAAAATCAGGAATTAGGGTTTCTAGACCTAATTCACCCCTAAGTTGACTTTTAGGGCAAATCACGAGCCAAGACCTCAAGAGATGGTTTGAGGGTCTCTAATGAACTATATTGATCCATTTGGAACAATGGATTAATCCAAGAAGCTTGAGCAACAAGTCTCAATTTCATCTGCACCACAATTAGGGTTTTGCGAGGAAAGTCAACTGTAACTTTGACTTTTAACTAGGACATGCTCCCAAGCCCTAAGACATGATTCAATATACCTTATGACACCCATGGAATATGTCCATCAAGTTTGATTTAGGTCAAGGACATGATTTCATAAAGAATTGCACAGTTTGGAATTCATTTGATAAAAAGTCAACTGTGCACAAAAGTCAACTTTGACTTTTTGAGATTTTTCACCAAAATGAATTTTTAACCCTAAAATGATGTTAATGTATGATTTGAATCATCATTGGTCAAGAAAAATCAAAGAAAGTGGGATAACTTGTAAAAGGGGTAACCATAAAAACTTAGAAAAATTTCTAAATTATGGAAAAAGTGACACTAATGTGCCAACTTTGGAGGACCATAACTCCTAAACCACAAGGCCATTGTTCCCCATTCAAAGCTTGATTTGTAGATCTCATTGCCCTCTACAAAAGCTTCATACTGACCTATGTCCAAATTCCTCATGGATTTTGAGTTATGGAGTGATCAAAATCAAGAAAAGTCACTTTGTTCCAACACTTAGTGAAAATTTCACTAAGTCAGATTTTACCTTACTTTTTGCCAAATGTAGGGGGATTTTTCACCTGGATTCAAAAGAGATCAAAACCAAACATGTTCAAACAGTTGTTGTATCGTGTAAGGGCTTTCCAAAATGGCCAAGAACATTACCAAATTCAATTTGAGTCATGAGATATAACATTGGCAAGTTGCCTTGTTGAAATCTGTCAAGGCAAGGCAGATTTTGCATTTTTGCTCGATTTCCCAAAATCAGCCAAATCCAAATACTCCTATCTACTTGGACACCTTTGAGGATTGAATCTAAAGGGGACAATCACTGAGCCAAGCCTCCAAAGTCTTTGGAACAAGAAATAACATGTTGAACATAGAATTGCCAAAATAGGGACAAGACTCCAATTTTGGATTGGAGCATTCAATGGAAGCATCAAGGTGGCATGGACTGAGCCATTCTCAACTGAATTCAATCAAGACATATCCAAGACCAAGGGAACCACAACCCTATGCCCTAACCTCTAATCAATGGCTAGAGGAGACTTGGATTTCCATTGGACAACATTGGCCAAACCTCTGCTGCAGTTGCCATTCACTGTGGATCCCAAAACAAACTTGCTCTACTATAAATAGGGCTCAATTGTGATCAGTTTGAGTACACCAAAGCCATCAAACAGATGTTTTCCTCAAAATCTCTTCTTTCACTCCAATTTTGCCTTCTAAGGCAAGTCACTATCGGGTTTTGAGTTTGAGAGCTTTTCCAATCAAACCAATCACATACACACCTCACATACATCATATAGAAGTGATCCAAACACTCACATAACATCTGGAACACAGATTTCACAAAATCACCTGCCAATTGCTCAAGTTCTTGACAGATTTGCAGTTGGGGTACCATCTAAAGTTCCAGATCATTTCAATCCATTCCCAGCATTCGTACACACTCCATGGCACCTAGGGAAGCTATCCAGATCATTGGAACCTAGCTGTAACACCTCCAACACAAATCACAATCACCAGCTGCAAGTGGTAAGCATGAGCTCTTCTAACTCTATGATCCATGCAATTTTTGCTGCACAATAATTTGGCCATATGTTCATAATCATGCATGGAATGTTTCCCCTCAATTAATTGCATCGTTTGAATCGTGTATCAAAAATCCTAGCCATCATGCAGAAATTAGGGTTCTTGAGGATTTTTCAAGATTTCTTGTTATATGATTAATTTAAATGAAATTAATTGTCATAGACATGATCGTGAGGTTAAAACGAGTTGATTGGTATGTGGATTACATGATATGATCAAGTATTCAGTAAGATTGAAGAAAAAATGCAAATCTGGGCAAACCCAGAACACGCGCGTGTTCTTCGGTGTTCTTGGCGCCATTTTTTGAATATTTGAATATTTGAATTTTGTGATTTTATTTAATTGATTCAAAAATTAATTTCTCTCTGAATTTTAATGATTTTGAGTTGGTTCTTTTTTTAATAATTCACAAAAATGTTAAAATATTTTATTTTCCCAAAAAATCCAAAAAATATTATTTATTTTGTATAATTGATATTTTTGCAAAGAATTAATGTTTTAAATGTTTTTAACATTTAAAATATTTTCTCCACCTTGATTTTGCAACTTTTAATGCTTTCTAATTATTTTGTAGGTCAATACTAAATTTTTGAAGCATTAATCCAAGATCACAATTTGTTTTCCATATGTTAAACAATTTTTATCATTTTAATTGAATTTTTATTCAATTAAAACACACTTTGAAAACAAATTAGGGTTTTTGGATTAATTCAACCCTCATAAATCATTTTCAAAACACTTTGGGCCTCTAATAGAGTGTAAGACCCAATCCTTTTTTTTGACCAAATCATTTTTGGGCCTCAGTATATTGTATAAGTCCCGATACCGTCAAAAACAAACGGCACGATCGTCGCCTTTTCAAAACAAAAAACCTTGGGCCTACCCTCGAGTAGTAAGACCCATTTCTTTTTCTTTAAACCTTTTGGGCCTCTTGAGAGAGTGTAAGACCCATCCCTTTGTACAGAAAACAATTTTTTGGGCCACAGTCACTTGTATAAATCGCTCTGTACAAATTCAAACAGTTCGCTCACTGATAAAACCCTGGGCATCTCCTTGAGCTATAAGACCCATTCAAAATTTTTGGGCCTCTAATAGTGTGTAAGACCCAATCCTTTTTTTGACCAAATCATTTTTGGGCCTCAGTATATTGTATAAGTCCCGATACCGTCAAAAACAAAGGGCACGATCGTCGCCTTTTCAAAACAAAAAACCTTGGGCATACCCTCGAGTAGTAAGACCCATTTCTTTTTCTTTAAACCTTTTGGGCCTCTTGAGAGAGTGTAAGACCCATCCCTTTGTACAGAAAACAATTTTTTGGGCCACAGTCACTTGTATAAGTCCCTCTGTACAAATTCAAACAGTGCGCTCACTGATAAAACCCTGGACCTCTCCTTGAGCTGTAAGCCCCAAATCTTTCTTTTTCAAAGCACTTCCTCCTTTGATTTTGAAATATACTGTTGTTTTCAATCTTTCTTTGTTGAACAACTAACCAAAGAGCATGGAAGCTCTACAACCGAGTAAGTGTTTATCTGCTTTCATTTACCGCTTTCATATACATATAACTGTATTGTGGGGTTGTTTCGCTGTAAGTCTTCTTTCATAAACTCATATCAACTGTGTAATAATAGTATAAATATTTAGAGTTTCCCCAGCAACTACGTTTAACATAAAGCCCGTTGATCACTCTTAGAAATAGTCAAAACTAGATACCCATAGGATTACCAGACATAGTCTTCCCTCCTCTTGGGGTTAAACAATATGGAGACATGAATGGCAGCATTCTCGGTGAACCCTTTCATAGACTGTCACTCGTTGAAGTTGTCAAAGAAACTCTATTCCCCAGAGATGATCTCTTCTCCGTGAATTGCATCTCTTGAGTTTCTTCCAAATTCTCAAACTTTCCTGGCTTAATCTATTCTCGGTGAATGGCATGTCTTGAATTTCTCGGGGTTTGGGGACCCATAGGCTTCTTAAAAGCAATTGTCAAGAAACTTTATTCCCCAGAGATGATCTTTTCTCCGTGAATGTCATCTCTTGAGTTTCTTCCAAATTCTCGAACTTTCCTGGCATGATCTATTCTCGGTGAATGGCATGTCTTGAATTTCTCGGGGTTTGGGGACCCATCGGCTTCTTAAAAGCATCGGCCTCCTCTTGGGCATCGTACAAGGACCCACAGGCTTCCTAAAAGCAACCCCGCTTCCTCTTGGGCATTGTACAAGGACCCGTCGGCTTCTTAGAAGTATTCACAGCCTCCTCTTAGGCTTCGTATAATGATCTCTTCCTCCGGGAATGATAGCCTTCTCTTGGGCTTCGTACAAGGACCCGTCGGCTTCTTAAAAGCTTCCAGCCCCCTCTTGGGCTTCGTACAAATTGTCCCGACGAACTCCTAGAGGTATAGGAACAGAACTTAGTCATCTTAATAGAACAGTCCTTTCAAAGAGTCTAGTACTGTTTCTCAAAGCATAGGACAAAAAGATGAAACTCTAGACTTGGACAGTCTAATCTCCTTGAGTCTCAAAGACATTCTCAAGTGACCCCTTTGTTAAATAGGAAGGAAACCCGTAGACTCGGACAGTCTCAATGCCCTTTGGGTTTCCCACTTCCTTAAAGAATAGGAATAACCCGGATCCTCGAATCAAATCCTTGAGTACAGTGTTGCTCATATAAGAACTAATTTTCTCTTTAAATCAGCATACTGGACCTGTCACTAAACTGAAACAGCGCCATAGCCTCCTCTTAGGCTTTATATAATGATCCTTCTTCAGTGGAGTTAGCCTCCTCTTGGGCTTCGTATAATGATTCTCCCCAGCGGAGTTAAACAACGTTTAGCCTCTCTCTCAGGCTTTGTACGAGACACATATGAGACTCCCTCGTTGAGTCAATCACCCCTTTTGCCTCCATCTCGGGCTTTATACGAGATAAAAAAGGTTCTTATTGAGCCAAACAAATTTTAGCCTCCCTCTCGGGCTTTGTACGAGATACAAAAGACTCTCTTGTTGAGTCAAATAGCCTTCATCTCGAGCTTTATACGAGATACCAAAAGATTCCCTCATTGAGTCAAAACCTTTTAGCCTCTCTCTAGGGCTTTGTACGAGACACATAATAGGCTCCTCTTAGGCTTTGTATAAGAAAACCACTGGTTGATCCAATCAACCTTTTAGCCTCAAACCTGTGCCTCGTTCACAGTACATAAACATCAACAACTCCTTCCCCTTCATCTAATCGCTGTAAGCGGCAAGCCTCTGGATCATCTATATCCATGCCACTGTCCCTCTTTTAGCATGAGAAATTCCTAAGAAAAGATAGCATTGCTCTACACTGAGTTAAAGTCTTCTCCTTCAGGTTGGAAATCTCCTATAAAGGAAATTATGGCATTGCCGGATTCACACATCCCGGTTAAAGTAATTCTCCTTTATAAACAGTTGTGACATACAACCCCCTCTTTAGAGATGACAGATTCTCTCTAAAGTCAAACATCCTTTTAGCTTCATATCTTGGGCTTCGAACAAGATACAAATAAACTCTTCAGCTTCACATCTTGGGCTTTGAACAAGATACAAACCACCTTTCACTTCACGTCTTGGGCTTTGAACAAGACACCAAAACACCATTTCCTCCCGTAGAATAGGAGGAACTACGAACGCTCTGATTTCCCTGATTCGGTAAACGGGAATACGTAGGCATAAGATCGAAAGAAAAGTTCTTAGCGAGCACACTAAACAAAAACCCAAAATCCCATACTCTCACATATCTATCAAGAAGCATCCGTCCTAAACATCTAAACCGACGCCACTTTTAAAAAAATACACCCAATAGAGACCCCGAATCTTTGTAGCATTCGTAACCTAACAGACCGCTGTTTAACCTCAGTTTGCAAGCAGGGTTAATTTGAGACATCTATTTCCCTTCCTTCATCAGCTTTAATAGGATAAAAAATGAATTGATCTGTAGACACCAAAGAGCGATAGCGCTTCGCAACCGCGTCCAAAGTCGCTCGCTACAGAAAAATGGCGACTTCACTGGGGATGTCATTAGGATCTATCTCACCTTTATAGCGAGATCTTATTCTCTTCCCATCTATCAGGTGGAAACTTTAAAAGTGGCGCCCACCGTGGGGCCCCTCTAACCTTTTTTCTCTTCACTTATGTGAATACCACAGATTGGGGCTTCCGCCGGGGAACCCATTTTCTGTCAGGAACTTAGGATTCATAGCTTTAAAGGTCTAGGATTTTTAGGACAAATATATACACTGCTTTTCCTAATTGCTATACCTGTTTATTTTTCTGCTAATGGGAATGCGTGTGATGCCGCATGTGGAAAGATTGAGTATACACTTAAAATAAGTGATGGCGACGAGGTCGACCATCAACCTCAGTGGAGGCTGACCAATGCAACGCATTCCCTCTCTTAGGCAATGGGTCGATTGTGATGTCTGAGAAGCTGAGGAGCCAACCCTTTTGTAGTGCGGAAACTATCGGAAATAGTTGTCACGCGATACTACCCTCATTTGAGGCTGGTGATCTATTCTCGTTGAATGGTACTTACTTTAAGATTGCTCTACAACTCGCTGGCGATTCGCTTGTTGTTTTGCTTTCCTGGGAGGAGCTGATGATAATGAGTACAGGTACAAAAATCACCCTAGTATAAACCTTTGGGGATGGGTAGAGCCTTGACTTCATGACAACGACCCTTTGACCCAATGTTTTTTCTATGTTTTTGTGTGCTGCATTCATGCATTCATTTAAAAAACATTAAAAAATTTTTTTTTCTCTTCTAGTCTCTCTGTTTTTCAAATTAAACTAAGACTGTGATTGCAAATATCAGAGAAAAGGATTGCGCTAATGGATTTCGGTAGAAGGAGAACTCATAAGTACACCTTCAAGGTTCCAAAGCTAGGGGATTTAAGAGGTTTGGCGAGGATGATCACAAACCAAGAGGCCTTCAGAGCCAAATACGGAGGTCTGCTACCTCTATTAAGAGTCCATGTGATTAAGGGAATCATGGACGCGCTCGTTCAATTCTACGATCTGGTTTATCACTGCTTTACATTCCCGGATTACCAGCTAGCACCAACGCTGGAGGAGTATTCTCATCTGATTGATTTACATATCACTGATCGAGCTCCATTTTCCGGACTGGAAGAAATTCCAAAGAATCAGACCATTACAAGAGCAATTCATTTGGACGAGTCTGAGGTCAGGACTCACATAACCACTAAGGGTGGCATCCAAGGTTTGCTAGCCCAGTTCTTAACAAAGAAAGCCCTGTATTTTGCCAGTATAGGAAACGTGACTGCTTTTGAAGGCATCTTTGTCTTGCTCACCTACAGGTTATTTTTGTTTCCCAACATCAATAACTTCGTAGATATCAACGCCATTAAGGTTTTTCTCATTGGAAACCCTGTGCCGACTTTGCTCGCAGATGCGTATAATTCTGTACACTTGGGAAATTTGTACAGCGGAGGGGAGATCACATGCTGCATACCTCTTCTTTACAAATGGTTTATCTCCTATTTACCTAAGTCTGCTACTTTTTGGGATCACAAGAGTGCCTTACGTTGGTCGCAGAAGATCGTGTCTCTTACCAACTCTGATATAGATTGGTGTAATAGGATCTATGATGGAATCAGGATCATTGAACGTTGTGGAAACTTCCCCAACGTACCCCTTATAGGAACTAAGGGAGGACTCAATTACCATCTATTTCTCGTTCGTCGTCAATTTGGATACCCGATGAGGCACGTCCCACGGGGTGTTCATCTGGAAGGTCTTTTCTTCAAGGAAGGAGAAAACGACAGAGCACTAAAGATGGAAATAATGCACGCTTGGAAACACGTTCATAAGAAAGGACGAGAGTCTCTTGGAAAACCAGACTGTGTCTCGGTGGAGCCTTATCTTCATTGGGTACAAACTAGAACTCTCAAGCTAAAGATGCCTTATCCTCATTACGGAATTCTTCCGCCGAGGGAATCTATCATGTACTTCATGACGGAAACTGAAAAGCTTCAGGTTACTCTCAACCAAGTTCAAACGGGAGAGGAGGTCTTGGAAGAACAAGTACCGCACCCTCGACATAGAGTGCATCAAAATATAGCAACTACTGAAAGAGAAAGATGCTCTGATTGAAATTTTGGAGCAACATGCTGTAGAGAATCAAGATGACCAAAGGAATTTGCTTGCTCCTTTCACTTGGCAAAGGAATGACAACCCGACAACGGCCCAAGAGCCCCGGATAAAGAAAAGGAAAGTACCAGAATCAGCACCCGATTTCTCTTCAGAGAGGACTCGGGACCCATTAGCTTAGGTTTCTGTTTCTGCACCTTGTAATCTACTGTATTTCCATTTCTGTAATCCTTTGAATTCAATAAAAAGGGGTTTCCCCACTGTTTGATATTTGCAATCTAATTGTCGAAGTTTATTTTGTTTAAACCAAAAATCAATTAATATAATCATTGCATTCATCATTCTCACATCGCGTATTCTTCTTACCTACGAATCTCATGTTTGTGTCTCGATTCTAGAGTCAAACTGTCTCATTCGCATGATACTCGGGCCAATCGTCAGAAAAAGATGGATGTTCTTGAGGAAGAAAACAGAAAGTTGAAAGAAGAGATCGACGCTCTGAGAGAGGATATGAGAAAGCTTCGTAACGACATGCAAGCCATGGCAGAAGCTCAGCTACAAAGGACTGTGATCTCAGAGATCACCTCAGCTCCCATAGTGGAGAAGTTTGATCCTAGGTATCAGATGCCAAAAGATCGTCCCTGGGGCATGCCTGTTAACTATATCCCGAAAGGATATGTTCCGCCGATCACTGAAGATCAGGGAATCACAACAAAAGCCGTTGGGCCTAAAGGTTACAAACTTCGGGAAAGCGAAGATGCCAGGGGTATACTGAGGACTCCTGAAGGTTACAAACTTTGGGAAACGCCAAGATTCGCTACCGTAGTCACGGTACCACCCCCTATGGTGCACACTGTCCCGGAAGGACAGATTCCACAGATACCTTCTGGTAAAAAATAAATAAGTTTGATAGAATGGATGAATTCCAGGAACAGTTCCTGGAAATGTAGAAAGAACTGCAAGCCATCCGCAGTCAGGATCTATTTGGAAAGGACGCCGCAGACCTCTGCTTGGTCCCCAATGTGAATGTTCCGCACAAATTTCAAGTGCCCGACTTTGAAAAGTACAAGGGTAACTCTTGCCCTCAGAGCCATCTGGTGATGTACGCTCGGCGAATGTTAGCTTAGACGGAGAATCAGGACCTATTGATTCACTACTTTCAGGAGAGTTTAACCGGTGCCGCACTCAAATGGTACATGGGTTTAAACTGTGCTACGATTAGCACATTCAGAGATCTTGGTACTGCCTTCGTCCAACAATACAAATACAATTTGGACATGGCACCCGACAGAGATCAACTCAGATCAATGTCACAAAAGGACAAGGAAACCTTTAAGGAGTATGCTCAAAGGTGGCGTGAAATTGCCGCTCAAATTTGTCCGCCTCTTAAGGAAAAAGAGATGACAAAGATCTTCTTAAAGACCTTAAGCTCATTTTACTACGACAGAATGGTTGCCAGTGCGCCCAGTGATTTCACCGAGATGGTGGGCATGGGAGTTCGTCTTGAGGAAGCCGTCCGAGAAGGACGTTTAGCAAAAGACACTGGACCATCAAGCAGTACAAAACAATACGGTAGTGTTCTCCCTAAGAAAAAAGAGTAGGATATTGGGAATATCTCTCTCGGAAAGCAAAGGCGACGTTATCAACCAGTAGTAGCTGTAACTCCTGTTATCAGCCCTGCGCCTATTCCTACGTATCAACCTCAGGTTGCGCAGAGCCAACCTAAACAGCAAAGGACACAACAGCCTCTTCAGCAGGCTCGTCCTCCATATAACAACAACCGTACAACACGACCATCAGGGTTTGATCCTATACCCATGTTGTACGCAGAACTATTTCCGTTACTACTGGCTAAGGGGCACATCCAGACTAACTCTCCTCTTACGGTACCGGAAAATCCGCCTTTTTGGTTTAAGGCGGATCAGACATGCCCTTATCATCAAGGAGGATCAGGGCATAACATAGAGAACTATCTCAATTTCAAATATGACGTGCAAAATCTTGTTAGGAGCGGGCTCTTATCTTTCAAAGATACGAATCCTAATGTTCTCACAAACCCGCTCCCTCAACATGAGAAAGTTGCAGTCAATTTGATAGAAGGAGAGACTAACAATGTCTATCAAATTCACGATGTACTCTCGTTGAAAACCAATTTGGTCAAGATGTATTGTAGACAGAGTGGATATGGCCATGTTCCACCTCATAATTATCATCAATGTGATGTCTGCTCTAAAAATAACCAGGGATGTTCTGTAGTGCAATTAGCTCTATAGGAACAGATGGATCTCGGATGGATCCAAGAGCACCGAGTTCGTGGAGTTAATATGGTCTATACGAATTCCAACGTCATTCAGAACCACGACATCCGTGCAATGAATGCCAACTTGGTGGCGATACACTCAAGGTAAAGCCAGTATCATAATCTGCCGCGGCACGATTACAAATCCTGTCTGACTTGCTCGGTAAACAAACAGGGGTGCTCTTTCATACAAGAGGTCCTCCAGCGTTAGATGAATCTTGGATGGATCCAAGACTACCATGATAGGAACCCTTATCAGATCAACATGGTTCAGATCTTTGATATTCGCGTGATGAATACCAACCTGGTAGAGTTACATGCTGAACAGGTCCGACTCGGATTCCTGATAGCACATGACTATCAAAGTTGTAAAGTGGGTTGCGAAAATGATCAAGGTTGTACCCTTGTCTAGGAGGCACTTCAGCACTTGTTAAATCACTGGTGGATGCCAATCTATATAGATGAAGATACTCAGCAAATTAGTATCAGTAACAGGAATCATACTCGGCGTCAGAGTCAGGATGTCCGGTCAGTGGAAGCTAACCTAGTGAGGTTACATTGTATTCAAAGTGGGCGTGGTCAGGTGCCACCACACAATTATGACCGTTGTAGCGTCTGTTCGGAAAGTAACCAAGGGTATTACCTTGTGAGAGCAGCTCTTCAGGGTCAGGTGGATCGTGGAGAGATTCGCCCATATCCGGGTTCTGGACCCATCAACTGGACGCCGAACTACCTTGCCAATCAAGTCGAGGACGTTGTCACAATTTCTGGTCGTCACCAGACCAAGGATGTTTTTGCCATCATCCCTCTACTTGACGAATCTAAAGTTCCCAACCGGGAACGGATTGAGATTACTTATGATGGTCAGAAAAATCAGAAGGTTCCCATAGTCATCTATCTACCGGGACCACTACCGTATGAATTAGCTAAAGCAATCCCTTACAAATACGGTGCAACAACAATTGAAAATGGAAAGGAAATTCCATTACCCTCCGTCTTGAACATTGCAGACATCAGTCGTGTAACACGGAGTGGTAGAATCTTCAACCGAGGAGTTGGAGAACCTAACAAGGAAAAGGAACTTCAGACGGAAGCTCCTGATCTACCAGTCAGTCAATCCAGTAATCCCGACCTTTTGAAAAATGATGATGAGATGCTGAAGCTCATCCAAAAGAGTGAATACAACATTGTTGATCAACTGTTACAAACTCCTTCAAAGATCTCGATATTATCACTGTTACTCAGTTCAGAAGCCCACGGGGAGGCTCTACAGAAAGTCTTGGAGCAAGCCTTTGTGGAACAGGATGTAACAATCAGACAGTTCGATAGCATTGTCTCTAACATCACTTCCTGCAATAATTTAGGATTTAGTGATGAGGAATTACCCGAAGAGGGTCGCCATCATAACATGGCGCTCAACATTACAGTTAACTGCCAGGACGATGCTTTAACCAGCATACTGGTAGACACAGGGTCAGCCCTAAATGTTATGCCGAAGTCCACTTTGATGCAATTATCATTCAAAGGCCCTCCGATGAGAATCAACGAGGTTGTCGTCAAAGCATTCGACGGATCCAGAAAAACAGTTATCGGCGAAGTTGATCTTCCCATAACTATCGGTCCTCACACTTTCCAAGTCACTTTCCAGGCCATGGACATCCGGGCAACATACAGTTGTTTATTAGGAAGACCTTGGATACATCAGGCTGGAGCGGTCACTTCAACCCTCCACAAAAAGCTAAAGTTCGTCAAGAACGACCAACTTGTCACAATTTGTAGGGAACAAGCCTTGCTTGTGAGTAACTTGTCATCATCTGCTAGTGTAGAGCCCGAGGAGGTTATTGGAACTCAGTTCCAAGCACTGTCGGTGAGTAAGGACAATCAATCCCAAGGAGGAACTTCCATTTCTTCATACAACGATGCTATCAAAGCAGTCGAGAGTACCAATACAACCGGATGGGGACAGCTTATCATTCCTACTAGCAATACAACAAAGAAGGGTCTTGGTTTTTCTGCAGCCTGTACCCGGACAACTGCCAACGATGAAAGTCTTCATCCCCTTCAGAACTTCTTCCACAGTGGAGGTTTTCTTCACCCAGTGTCTCGAGCAGTACATGCTATCAATGAGGAAGATCCCTCTGACACATATGAAGAATGGAAGTCTTACCTTAACGAGGACGGTTATATGTCTCAGGAAGAGGTGCCTATGCCATTTTGCTATCCCGCACAGAGTCCGAGATTTATACCACGGTCAGATGTCAAAACGATATATGGAGATTGTGATCCGGAAGGATGTCGTGCTCCGTCAAATTCATTAGAGGAAGACTCTCTGATGAAAGACCAATTTGACTACAACTACTATGGCCCAATGGATGGTCTGCCAATGTGGCAGCCTTACCCAGGAAACATGGGGCAAGAGAGTCAGCCGAACAATGAAAATCAGCTGACCGTCATTGAACAGAATACCTGTGTCCCCACCATGTCATGGGATCAACACTCCGGTCATTCAGAAACTACTCAACATGACGATTAATTTGCAACGTTTGCAGGACTAGAATTCATCAACTATGCTTTTCCTGAGGTCAACGTGATCGAGAGAGATGACTCCTCCAGTTCCAAAGAAGTGTGGGACACCTTGGGACAACCAAGTGGAAAGTTTGACTTTATGGTCAAATACACCGCTCCCGAAAGCTCTCGTATCAGGCTCGAAGATATCCAGCCAACTGGATGAGGAGATACAGTTGAGAGCAGAAATGTTATGCAAAATACAAGAGAGGAATTCTCCTACGACAACTCTGCCTGGGAGACAGATTCCAATTATCCCGCTCCACCAGAAATCAGCGTCATTTCTGAAGACAAATCAAGGAAGGTGCCAGACTTTGTGATTCACCGAGGAGTTCGCCGCCAATGGGTTGCCGTCGAGGTTCCGAAGATCATTCATCAGTCAAAGTAATTGCCATCTTTAACCTTTCACCCTGCCCAGGTGAAACGGATGTTTTGATAGGGCTTTCTTTCTGTAAATTTTCCCTATTCACTTCGCCCAAAGCGACAGAGTTTTGTTTTATAGGGCTGTAGTTTCAAGGATCGACTTGTTCATTAATAAAATAACGTCGTTCTGTAATTTCCGCATTAATTGTTGTTTTCTCTTTTTGCTTTTTTAGAAAATGGTAATCCTAAAAAATAATTCAATAATAAAAACAAGCAGTAAAATAGAACATTGCACACTTTTGCATTTTTTCTATCTCTTCTAAACACAAATCATCACGTCATGCAGATTGCTTGTTTTAAACCCAGTTGAAACATACGATCCGATGCCTTCTCCCGACTTTGAGTTCCCGATATTTGGGGCTGAAGAAGAAGTTGACAACGAAATTCCAGAAGAGATCTCCCGATTACTCAGACAAGAGGAAAGGTCCATTGAACCTCACAAAGAGCCGTTGGAAACGGTAAACTTGGGTTCGGAAAAAGAGAGAAAAGAAATCAGGATTGGGGCACTGCTCAGTCCAATTGCCAGAGAGGGTTTGATAAAGCTTCTCAGAGAATTTCCCGATGTATTCGCTTGGTCCTATCAGGATATGCCAGGGTTGGATACCAGCATCGTGGAACATCACTTACCATTAAGGTCGGAATGTCCGCCAGTAAAGCAAAAGTTGAGACGGACTCACCCGGACATGGCTATCAAAATCAAAGAGGAGGTACAGAAACAGATTGACGCGGGTTTCCTCGCTACATCTGAATATCCTCAATGGTTAGCCAACATCGTACCCGTTCCCAAAAAGGACGGAAACGTCAGAATGTGTGTTGATTACAGGGATCTGAACAAAGCAAGTCCAAAGGACGACTTTCCTTTACCACTCATTGACATGCTGGTAGACAGCACAGCAAAGTTCAAAATTTTCTCCTTCATGGATGGATTCTCGGGCTATAAGCAAATCAAAATGGCGCCGAAAGACATGGAGAAAACTTCGTTCATCACCCCATGGGGTACCTTTTGTTACAAGGTAATGCCGTTTGGTTCAAAGAATGTCGGGGCTACCTATCAAAGGGCCATGACTACTCTGTTTCATGACATGATACACAAGGAAATCGAGGTATATGTCGATGATATGATTGCAAAATCCAAGACAGAAGAGGAGCATGTGACCCACCTGTCAAAACTATTCGAGCGTTTGAGAAAGTACAAACTCCACTTGAATCCCAACAAGTGCACCTTCGGTGTCCGTTCAGGGAAACTCTTAGGGTTCATCCTCAGCTAGAAAGGAATTGAGGTTGATCCTGACAAGGTCAAGGCAATTCGAGAAATGCCTTCTCCGAAAACTAAAAAACAAGTCAGAGGATTCCTGGGACGTTTGAACTACATCTCCAGATTCATATTCCTCATGACTACGACATGCGCGCCAATCTTCAAACTACTCAAGAAGATACAATCATTTCTCACTGATTCTCGGGGTAAGTGGACTCCGAATTATGATGGCCCCAATGTGGTCACGAAAGCTTTCTCAGGCGGTGCCTTGAGACTTGCAACCATGGACGGAGAGGAATTTGCCTACCCCACAAATGTTGATGTAGTCAAGAAATACTTCGCCTAAACTAAAAAAAAAACGTCTAGGTGGATTGAAAACCCGAAAGGGCGGTCTAGGCAAAAGTTAGAGACATGAAAAAAAATCATCCTGGTGGATTCGAAACATCACAGTAGAATCCAGGCAAAAGTTAGGGATAATGGCAAGTAACTATGTTCAACAGAGGCAAGTCCCTCAGCAGCAGTTACATCATCCGTCAGAAAACTCCAGTCAAGGTCATCTTCGACAGAAGCTCAGGATGCCCCGAATTCAAAGTTAGTAGAAGGATAACGGTCGTTATTTTTCAACGTAGCCCTTTTCCCTATAAATTAACATTTTCTAACTTTGTAAATACTCAATGGAATCACGCGTTTGGCTGATCTCCATGTTATCAATAAAATTTGAGCCCTTGTGCTTTTGTTTGTAATTCTTATTTGTTTTAGCTTTACAGAACGACGTTGTTAACATGATTAACGATTCTTGAAATAAAACAAAAATGAATTTACTTGTTAAAACTTTTTCTACTTTTTAATAAAGACGGCAATTTCTTTTGACTGTTGAACATCAGAAGAACATCGGTCGCTTCTCCAGAAGTAATCGAACCTCAAAGTGCAGAATCAAAGTGCTCCTTCTACGCCAGTACGCCTGAATGTAGGGATCAACTGTGTCAGAGACCTTGTTTTGTCTGACACGCTTCGGCCGAGTTCTCATCTCCTAAGCCCGATCAACATAGCTCCCAACAGGGACTATCTCTCCTAAGCAAGGTGGAATTGCTATTCTGAACCAACAGTACTTCTTCGCCCCGCGATGGCCCAGTATTCAGTCGTGTTCACTTGTCAGTTTGTATGTCGCGTCAGTTTTGTCAGCATATACATACATACATCATGCATTATTGATTTACATTCACAGTCATATTGTATCACTATCACTCTAGTCGGTCTTGTCCCCTAGTGATAAAAGTTCTCTCAATCGAGTTGTCAGTTCTTGCCTCGTTAGGAAACGCTGCATTTAAACAACCTCGCCTCTAGTTTATTTCTGGAAGGAAGTTGCCCCTCGACCACTTTGATAACTTGAACCTCTGAAAAGCCAGAGGAACTTTCAGTCAGCATCACTCTTCGCCATTGAAGATGATATCCTTGTTTTCCCGGATTAAAGAAAATCCCGAGAGAAAGCCTCTTAATCACGAGATTCGGCGGTACGGTAGTTTTTCTCTGAAAGAACCACTGATGAAAAGGTCATCGGCACCTCAAAATTGGACCCCATCATATGGCATTTCTCCGGGAAGATCCCGAGAAAAGTATGATATAAGATCCCAAGCAGAAGCAGTCTCTCAAGGGACTCGCATTCCCCAAGTAGATTCGACAAATGGCGTCTCCAACAGAGAAGATTGTGCAACTCTACAACTCAGACGACTGGGTTCCCCAGCAAGTCTGACATCAAAACTTTTTCCACTCAAATGGCATCTCCCCAGGAAAATTCGGTGAGAAGTTTGAGGAAAGCCGCTACAAATAGCGTCCCTTGTCAATAAAGTTCATTGACAAAAGAAACTGAGACCAGTTCCTTGGTAGAAAACCAGGATCGAGGGGAAGTTTACATCAAAAACTAAGACCAGTTCCTCTGTAGGAAACCAGGATCGAGGGGAAGTTTACATCATAAACTAAGACCAGTTTCTCGGTAGGAAACCAGGATCGAGGGGAAGTTTACATCAGAAACTGAGACCAGTTCCTTGGCTGAAGACCAGGATCGAGGGGAAGTTTACCTTTTCTAAGCATCATCGCCTAGCTAAAGAATATGAATGCGTAGGCTACCATTCATAAACCACTATCAAAATTTTGGGTATTCCGATATTTAATCCTCTTGCACCCCGAATGCCCGAATACATTCGTCATTCACACCTTCGTGTCCAAGAAGATTAAATAGGGGCATCTGTCATACCCCAAATTTTGACCACTAAGATTTCCCATCATTGTGAAAATCATCATCACAATATGGAGGAACCATCATACTTCATCAGTCTCCCCAAAGATGGGTGAGCATCCACTACAATCAAAATTAGGGTTTCAAGCCCTCTCAGAGCCTTAGACAAAGGATCAATCAAGGAATGACTTGATCTTCAACTTGTCTAACTCTGAAACATCCACAATGGATCAAGAGGACTCCCACTTCAAGGATTAAGCACAAGGTTGCTCCCTTCCAGGTGGATCAAGTCTCAAGATCGACAGTGTCACCAAATTAGGGTTTTGGTCGACTAGGGCCTCCAGATGGAAATTTTTCATCTGGGCACAAGCCAATGATCCAAAACATAACCTAATATACTTCATGGGACCTCATGGACCCAATCATCAAGTCAATTTTGCCTCAGGGGATGCATTCATCAAAAATCAGGAATTAGGGTTTCTTGACCTAATTCACCCCTAATTTGACTTTTAGGGCAAATCATGAGCCAAGACCTCAAGAGAGGGTTTGAGGGTCTCTAATGAACTATTGATCCATTTGGAACAATGGATTAATCCAAGAAGCTTGAGCAACAAGTCTCAATTTCATCTGCACCACAATTAGGGTTTTGCGAGGAAAGTCAACTGTAACTTTGACTTTTAACCAGGACATGCTCCCAAGCCCTAAGACATGATTCAATATACCCTATGACACCCATGGAATATGTCCATCAAGTTTGATTTAGGTCAAGGACATGATTTCATGAAGAATTGCACAGTTTGGAATTCATATGATAAAAAGTCAACTGTGCACAAAAGTTAACTTTGACTTTTTGAGATTTTTCACCAAAATGGATTTTTAACCCTAAAATGATGTTAATGTATGATTTAAATCATCATTCATCAAGAAAAATCAAAGAAAGTGGGATAACTTGTAAAAGGGGTAACCATAAAAACTTAGAAAAATTTCTAAGTTATGGAAAAAGTGACACTAATGTGCCAACTTTGGAGGACCATAACTCCTAAACCACAAGGCCATTGTTCCCCATTCAAATCTTGATTTGTAGATCTCATTGCCCTCTACAAAAGCTTCATACTGACCTATGTCCAAATTCCTCATGGATTTTGACTTATGGAGTGATCAAAATCAAGAAAAGTCACTTTGTTCCAACACTTAGTGAAAATTTCACTAAGTCAGATTTTACCTTACTTTTTGCCAAATGTAGGAGGATTTTTCACCTGGATTCAAAAGAGATCAAAACCAAACATGTTCAAACAGTTGTTGTATCATGTAAGGGCTTTCCAAAATGGCCAAGAACATTACCAAATTCAATTTGAGTCATGAGATATAACATTGGCAAGTTGCCTTGTTGAAATCTGTCAAGGCAAGGCAGATTTTGCATTTTTGCTCGATTTACCAAAATCAGCCAAATCCAAATATAATATCCACTTGGACACCTTTGAGGATTGAATCTAAAGGGGACAATCACTGAGCCAAGCCTCCAAAGACTTTGGAACAAGAAATAGCATGTTGAACCTAGAATTGCCAAAATAGGGACAAGACTCCAATTTTGGATTGGAGCATTCAACGGAAGCATCAAGGTGGCATGGACTGAGCCATTCTCAACTGAATTCAGTCAAGACTTATCCAAGACCAAGGGAACCACATCCCTGTGCCCTAACCTCTAGTTAATGGCTAGAGGATACTTGGATTTCCATTGGACAACATTGGCCAAACCTCTGCTGCAGTTGCCATTCACTGTGGATCCCAAAAAAAACTTGCTCTACTATAAATAGAGCTCAATTGTGATCAGTTTGAGTACACCAAAGCCATCAAACAGATGTTTTCCTCAAAATCTCTTCTTTCACTCCAATTTTGCCTTCAAAGGCAAGTCACTATCGGGTTTTGAGTTTGAGAGCTTTTCCAATCAAACCAATCACAAACACACCTCACATACATCATATAGAAGTGATCCAAACACTCACATAACATATGGAACACAGATTTCACAAAATCACCAGCCAATTGCTCAAGTTCTTGACACATTTGCAGTTAGGGTACCATCTCAAGTTCCAGATCATTTCAATCCATTCCAAGCATTCATACACACTCCATGGCACCTAGGGAAGCTATCCAGATCATTGGAACCTAGCTGTAACACCTCCAACACAAATCACGATCACCAGCTGCAAGTGGTAAGCATGGGCTCTTCTAACTCTATGATCCATGCAATTTTTGCTGCACAATAATTTGACCATATGTTCATAATCATGCATGGAATGTTTCCCCTCAATTAATTGCATCGTTTGAATCGTGTATCAAAAATCCTAGCCTTCATGCAGAAATTAGGGTTCTTGAGGATTTTTCATGATTTCTTGTTATATGTTTAATTTAAATGAAATTAATTATCATAAACATAATCGTGAGGTTAAAACGAGTTGATTGGTATATGGATTACCTGATATGATCAAGTATTCAGTGAGATTGAAGAGAAAATGCAAATCTGGACAAACCCAGAACACGCGCGTGTTCTTGGCGCCATTAATCCAAGATCACAATTTGTTTTCCATATGTTAAACAATTTTGATCATTTTAATTGAATATTTATTCAATTAAAACACATTTTGAAAACAAATTAGGGTTTTTGGATTAATTCAACCCTCATAAATCATTTTCAAAACACTTTGGGCCTCTAATAGAGTGTAAGACCCAATCCATTTTTTAACCAAATCATTTTTGGGCCTCAAGATATTGTATAAGTCCCGATACCGTCAAAAACAAACGGCACAATCGTCGTCTTTTCAAAACAAAAAACCTTGGGCCTACCCTCGAGTAGTAAGACCCATTTCTTTTTCTTTAAACCTTTTGGGCCACTTGAGAGAGTGTAAGACCCATCCCTTTGTACAGAAAACAATTTTTTGGGCCACAGTCTCTTGTATAAATCCCTCTGTACAAATTCAAACAGTGCGCTCACTGATAAAACCCTGGGCCTCTCCTTGAGCTATAAGACCCATTCAAAATTTTTGGGCCTCTAATAGAGTGTAAGACCCAATCCTTTTTTTGACCAAATCATTTTTGGGCCTCAGTATATTGTATAAGTCCCGATACCGTCAAAAACAAAGGGCACGATCGTCGCCTTTTCAAAACAAATAACCTTGGGCCTACCCTCGAGTAGTAAGACCCATTTATTTTTCTTTAAACCTTTTGGGCCTCTTGAGAGAGTGTAAGACCCATCCCTTTGTACAAAAAACAATTTTTTGGGTCACAGTCACTTGTATAAGTCCCTCTGTACAAATTCAAATAGTGCGCTCATTGATTAAACCCTGGGCCTCTCCTTGAGCTGTAAGCCCCAAATCTTTCTTTTTCAAAGCACTTCCTCCTTTGATTTTGAAATATACTGTTTTTTTCAATCTTTCTTTGTTGAACAACTAACCAAACAGCATGGAAGCTCTACAACCGAGTAAGTGTTTATCCGCTTTCATTTACCGCTTTCATATACATATAACTGTATTGTGGGGCTGTTTCGCTGTAAGTCTTCTTTCATAAACTCATATCAACTGTGTAATAATAGTATAGATATTTAGAGTTTCCCCGGCAACTACGTTTAGCATTAAGCCCGTTGATCACTCTTAGAAATAGTCAAAACTAGATCCCCATAGGATTACCAAACACAGTCTTCCCTCCTCTTGGGGTTAAACAATATGGAGACATGAAAGGCAGCATTCTCGGTGAACCCTTTCATAGACTGTCACTCGTAGAAGTTGTCAAAGAAACTCTACTCCCCAGAGATGATCTCTTCTCCGTGAATTACATCTCTTGTGTTTCTTCCAAATTCTCGAACTTTCCTGGCTTGATCTATTCTCGGTGAATGGCATGTCTTGAATTTCTCGGGGTTTGGGGACCCACAGGCTTCTTAAAAGCACTTGTCAAGAAACACTATTCCCCAGAGATAATCTTTTCTCTGTGAATGGCATCTCTTGAGTTTCTTCCAAATTCTCGAACTTTCCTGGCTTGATCTATTCTCGGTGAATGGCATGTCTTGAATTTCTCTGGGTTTGGGGACCCATCCGCTTCTTAAAATCATTGGCCTCCTCTTGGGCATCGTAGAAGGACCCACAGGCTTCCTAAAAGCAACCCCGCCTCCTCTTGGGCATTGTACAAGGAACCGTCGGCTTCTTAGAAGTATTCACAGCCTCCTCTTAGGCTTCGTATAATGATCTCTTCCTCCAGGAATGATAGCCTTCTCTTGGGCTTCGTACAAGGACCCATCTGCTTCTTAAAAGCTTCCAGCCTCCTCTTGGGCTTCGTACAAGGACCCATCTGCTTCTTAAAAGCTTCCAGCCTCCTCTTGGGCTTCGTACAAATTGTCCCGACGACATCATAGAGGTATAGGAACAAAACTTAGTCATCTTAATAAAACAGTCCTTTCAAAGAGTCTACTACTGTTTCTCAAAGCATAGTACAAAAAGATGAAACTCTAGACTTGGACAGTCTAATCTCCTTGAGTCTCAATGACATTCTCAAGTGACCCTTTTGTTAAATAGGAAGGAAACCCGTAGACTCGGACAGTCTCAATGCCCTTCAGATTTCCCACTTCCTTAAAGAACAGGAATAACCCGGATCCTCGAATCAAATCCTTGAGTACAGTGTTGCTCATATAAGAACTGATTTTCTCTTTAAATCAGCATACTGGACCTGTCACTCAACTGAAATAGCGCCATAGCCTCCTCTTAGGCTTTGTATAATGATCCTTCTTCAGTGGAGGTAGCCTCCTCTTGGGCTTCGTACAATGATTCTCCCCAGTGGAGTCAAACAACGTTTAGCCTCTCTCTCGAGCTGTGTACGAGACACATAAGAGACTCCCTCGTCGAGTCAATCACCCCTTTCGCCTCCATCTCGGGCTTTATACGAGATATAAAAGGGTTCTTATTGAGCCAAACAAATTTTAGCCTCCCTCTCGGGCTTTGTATGAGATACAAGAGACTCTCTTGTTGAGTTAAATAGCCTTCATCTCGAGCTTTATACGAGATACCAAAAGATTCCCTCGTTGAGTCAAAACCTTTTAGCCTCTCTCTCGGGCTTTGTACGAGACATATAATAGCCTCCTCTTAGGCTTTGTATAAGAAAATCACTGGTTGATCCAATCAACCTTTTAGCCTCAAAGTTGTGCCTCGTTCACAGTACACAAACATCAAAACTCCCTCCCCTTCATCTAATCGCTGTAAGCGGCAAGCCTCTGGATCATCTATATCCATGCCACTGTCCCTCTTTTAGCATGAGAAATTCCTAAGGAAAGATAGCATTGCTCTACACTGAGTTAAAGTCTTCTCCTTCAGGTTGGAAATCTCCTATAAAGGAAATTATGGCATTGCCGGATTCACACATCCCGGTTAAAGTAATTCTCCTTTATAAACAGTTGTGACATACAACCCCCTCTTTAGAGATGACAGATTCTCTCTAAAGTCAAACACCCTTTTAGCTTCATATCTTGGGCTTCGAACAAGATACAAATAAACTCTTCAGCTTCACATCTTGGGTTTTGAACAAGATACAAACCACCTTTCACTTCACGGCTTGGGCTTTGAACAAGACACCAAAACACCATTTCCTCCCGTAGAATAGGAGGAACTACGAACACTCTGATTTCCCTGTTTCGGTAAACGAGAATACGTAGGCATAAGATCGAAAGAAAAGATCTTAGCGAGCACACTAAACAAAAACCCAAAATCCCATACTCTCACATATCTATCAAGAAGCATCCGTCCTAAACATCTAAACCGACGCCACTTTTAAAAAAATACACCCAATAGAGACCCCGAATCTTTGTAGCATCCGTAACCTAGCAGACCGCTGTTTAACCTCAGTTTGCAAGCAGGGTTAATTTGAGACATCTATTTCCCTTCCTTCATCAGCTTTAATAGGATAAAAAATGAATCGAGCTGTAGACACCAAAGAGCGATAGAGCTTCGCAACCGCGTCCAAAATCGCCTGCTACAGGGTGTCATCATCCCACAAGGGAGATGGAAAGTATAGTGAGTGTTATCCCAGAAATATAAAGACGATGCTAATAAAGTCGGGAAGTAAGCAGGACCTGTCTTCGACATCATAATCAGGTCATAAATCCCTATTTCCTTCCAAGTCTCTGCTTTGACTTTCTATACTTTGGTTAACCAGTTCAAGTAGAGACCAGCGTCTTTGAAATATGGGGTTGCTCTAAACAACCTAGACCCATCATTCAAATACTTTAAATCTATGTTTGTTAGGGCTATATTATCGTGAGGCTCAATTGTTACCCTAGCCTTGTCTTTTTGCCCTAAGGGTTTAGTTTTACGGTATGAAGGAAAGAAATCACTAATGGCTGCATAATCTGCACCTATAATAGACAAAGGACTAGATAACGCTAATGGTTTTCCAGAAACGGTAATAGGAATCAATACCTGGGATTCGTAGATATGCCGTTTTTCTTCCTTAAGAGGTTCAGGGACGAACTGCTGGTTCTTCACTACTTTGGGTCCATTCAATGTAGAGAAGGGAGGAAGTAGTGGGATGCTCTTTGTCCCTTTAGCCTTCTGACTTTTCTTAGGATCCTGAGTAATAATGTTTGAGGACGCCATTGTTGAAAACTTGAAGAAAATGAGTTTACTGAAGGTGAAGAGTTGAAAGTCTTGAAAAGAAAGAGAAAGAAGCGTTTAGTGGGTACTTTGGAGTTGGAAAAGTAAAAATAGTTTCTGAAGAAACTATTTATAAAGTATTTGGAAACACTTAAAGGTCACTAATCATCATTAATGGGCTAAAAGCTAGTGGGACACGCATCCTCCCAGGAGCAAAAGTAGGGGCGGCGGCAGTTACTACCTATGCCCACGATTTCCTAGACTCTAGGAGAGGTGATGATGGTTTAGGATTTGATGTGATTTCTGAGGAGATGTTTTAGATATAATCATAATTGGCTATGACGTCATAAAAGTGATTGAAAAGAAACTGAACAGTTTCTTGAGACGTGGGTTAGTCAATTATGTTAACACCCATGTAGGGTCGAAAGATGGTGTCGAATGGACACTATCAAAAAATGACCTTTCCTTCAGTACTGTCGAAAAGGACATTTTTTGGGGGCAATTTTTTAGCTCATAAATTCGAAGCCTGTATTAAGTTGGAGGAATTAGTTGGTGTGAAAACTCTTTGAGGAGGTCCAAAGGAGTGTTCGACTGGATCTTCATGTTGAACTTAAGTCGAAGATTCTTGTATAAAGAAAGGGTAAGCTTGGGACTTAGAAATATTTCCAAGAATTTGGAAATAACCTTCGACCGATATTACTGATGATGTCTGACGCTAAGGGATTCAAATTCCAATAAAGGAGGGAGTAGTTATTCTTGTCCGCTCCTGAAAAAGACAAGTGGCGCACATCCAAGGGACAGAAGCATGCAATGAGACACTTCTCATGTGTAAATTGTATTAGGAAGTTAACAGCAGTTAGTTTTATTATTATAAATAGGAGTTCTAGAAATTTACTCAAAGTATACGCGTGTAGAGAAAAGAGTCTTGTGAGAATGTACGTGATGTAAACACCATTTTCTTTTCCAATGCAATTTACTTCAGCCTTTCATTAAGAATTTATCTTTTACTTTATTGCAAGTTACGTTTCAGCATTGTGTCTTACCTTTATATTTTCAGCCTTTCGTTGATGCTTCTAGCCTTTTTTCGACTTAAAGTTCTTGTACATCTTTTAACAAACCACATTTTAGATAAACTTCTCTTTATGAACACTGTCGAAGTGTTTAGTTCTTTAGAATTTACTTTAAATCAATTGTTAGCACATGTCCTAGGATCAATCTGATCTATCCTGTGAGTCACTAAAGTTAGATTTGGAAGATCAGCGGTTGTTTACCAATTTTCACGGTAAACAACTATCCAAACTAACAAATAATTGGCAGCGCAAATAACATGCATTGCTGACTTTTTTGGTGTTCCACAACCCCCTCGACATCCTAAAAGGGAATGGATGGTACAAAATACTGGGGTGGTCTTAGAAGAAGACCCTATAATTAACCAGGTTCAACCAAATGTACCCCAGGCGAACATTTTAAACCAGGGGGCAGTAGTCGAACCACCTAGGGTCGAACCTCCTAGATTCGAATAACTAATCCTGAGGAAACTAAGGGTAGTGATGGTAAATAGAAACCAGAATGCTAATGAAGTAATAAATCAAGTTAGACGTGAAGATGTAGCAGCGGATAATAACCTAGCAGCCATGGTCGAAAGGATTATGGCCAGAAATGGGGTAAATGTTGGCCTTCATAGGCCAAATTATACATCACCTTTATCTGAATATATCTTACAGTCAGATTTACCCCCTAGATGGAAAGTCCCCAAATTCACTAAGTTTTCTAGGGATACTAGTGAGTCAACAGTTAAGCATGTGGCAAGATACTTGATATAGGATGGAGAAATTGCTAACAACGAAAACCTAAGAGTGAAGTATTTCCCAAGTTCACTAAAAAAAACGCCATTACTTGGTTTACAACACTGCCAGCAAATTCGATCCACAATTGGACTCAGTTGGAGAGATAGTTCCATGAGAAATTCTATATGGGACAGACAAGGCTAAGTCTGAAAGAATTGGCCATAATTAAGAGAAAGTTCTCTGAGCCAATTGACGACTACATAAATAGGTTTCGATTGCTTAAGGCAAGGTGCTTTACTCAAGTGCCTGAAGATGAGTTGTTCGAAATGGTCGCTGGTGGCCTCCACTACTCAATTAGGAAGAAGTTGGATACCCAATACGTGAGAGATATGAGCCAGTTGGATGATAGAGTTCGACAAGTCAAACGATTGAAGGCGGAGAAAGCTAGGGTAAACAAGAATAGAAAGGAGAGGGTAGCCTACGTTGAATTCGACGAAGATGAGCAAGAAACTAGTGTCGATCCCTTTTTCGACGAGTGTGAAATTGACCTTGCTGAATTAAAGCAAGGTCCGCCTTACTCATGTAAAGTTTTAACGCCGTCGAATGGAAAGAATCCAGTCGATTCTGAGAAGAACGATAGGTTCCCTAAAAGAACCTATACCTTCGACGTCACCAAGTGTGACGAAATCTTTGATGTATAAGTTAAAGATGGCCAAATGATAGTGCCTCCTGGCGCTAAAATGCCTCCTTTAGAACAAATAAAAAGAGAGATTTTTGTAAGTATCATAATTTTCTTGGCCGTAAAACAGCTCAATGTTTTCTTTTCAGGTATCTCGTTCAAAACACAATTAAGGAAGGAAGACTCAAATTTGCTGATAAGTCAAAGAACTAGATGAAGGTGGACTCAGATCCCCTACTTATTGATGATGCCCACTATTTAGAATCATCCATGGTAAACATTGTTGAAGTTCCTGATGACTTCACGAATAATGCTGAAATGGTCGAAGCTACTGATGGCTTCACTAGAAGAGTTGCTAAAGACTCTGATCAAGAAACCACAGAGGGTTTCGTCCAAAATTATGGGAACTTCAATCACGAAGTCACTGAGGACTTCGATGAAGAAGCCACTGAGGACTTCACTAAGAAAGTCACTGACGACTTTCAAATTGAAACCATTGAAGGTTTCATGAACAAAGCCGCTGAAGGCTTCGATAACGGGACTATTGAGGGTCCTAACCAAGTAACTTCAATGTGTGAAACTAGTGATGATTTCATACAAATCAACAACAAAACTAAGGCCACTGAAGGCCTTAGGATGAAATTTCAAAAATTGGATATCTCTGCAGGTACTAACCTTGGAGTTAACATGGTCGAGATGACCCAAAAGTTCGCGATGGAAGTGGACAAATCCACTCTTAAACAAAAAGAATATGCCAAAGTGGCATATCCAAAACAAGAAGAGAATTTGGTTGAGTTTCGTCACAGATTTCAGTGAAAGAATTCCCAAGTGATGCTGTGTCCCAGATGCAGTGTTGTCTTCGACCTAAAAGCTGCGGAGAACATCCAAGGGGTTCGACGGGCAAGGGATAGGAACAACTAGAGGAACTCAAACAACCATGGCTCTTTAGACAAAAAGGGAGCACCAAGGAAATGTGATTAACATGGACCGGGGGTACATGGAAAAAGGCCATCAACATTCAAGCCCACTTCTGATGCCCCTAATGGCAAGTGGGTGAGGCCAGTTGAGAAAAGAGAGAATGGTAAGAAAAAGTGGCAAAATTTCAAAGTCGAAAGAGGATCTTCAATAGCGTGTCGAAGGGAGTTTCAGGCTTCCAAGAAATCAGCTGGGCATTCAGAAAACTCTAAAGGGAAGAATCTAATGAGGAAGTCTTAGTGGAGACGTCAACAAAGGAAGCGCAAGGCTGAGAGAGAAGCTGCAGAAAAAGAGAATGATGAGTCTAGTAGCAACGTGCAGATCAAAAAGGACAACGGTAAAGACATAAAACCTGTCGAGAAGAAAGCTATCGAAAGAAAGTTTTTCACATACTAGAAGTAAGATGTAAAGGAGAAGTCTGACCAGATGTTAGAAGATGATGATATAATGACAGACGATTTCGACTCGGGATCAGAACCGTCACTCAAAATTATCTGCAATGTCGTATCTGTTCTACACTACAAGAAAACACTGTTTTAGCGTCGGCCAGAAGCCCTAGCTAACAACAAAAAAACCGACGCTAAAAGGGGTTAGCATTGTCTTAGTGTCGGGGTCGGGGCAGACTTTCCAAAGCTGGAAGTTAGTTACAGTTAGTGTCGGTTTTTGCACGACACTACTATGTAATGTCAGGTGTCATTTTTTGATTGAGTTGGCTTTCATCAAGGATATCTCCACGTCATTAGATAGCGTCAGTTATTTGGCCGTCACTACAATACTTAGTCAGCAATTTATTTTAAAATAGGGTCGGTTTCGTGGCCGCCACTACTAGATTTAGTCAGCAAATTATTTTATATTACCGTCGGTGTCATGGCCGCCACTACTAGATTTAGCCAGCATATTATTTTGCGCTATCTTCGGTGTCGTGGCCGACACTACGAGATTTAGCCAGCAAATTATTTTATAGTAGCGTCGGTGTCGTGGCTGCCACTACTAGATTTAGCCAGCAAATTATTTTGTGCTAGCGTCGGTGTCGTGGCCGACACTACTAGATTTAGCCATCAAATTATTTTATAGTAGCGTCGGTGTCGTGGCCGCCACTACTCTATTTAGCCTGCAATTTGTTTTACTGTAGTGCCGGTATCGTGGCCACCACTACTATATTTAGTCGGCAAAGTATTGATTTGTTTGATTGTAATCTGTTCTAATCGAAACCTGTTTATTATCAATTTAATCAATACAATTATCTATCTTAATCAAAACCTGATTGTTAATACGATACTGAATACAATCCTATACCAAAACCTGACTTGGAATACATAATCTTTTGAGATCCATATGATATTCAAAACAAATTTACTTCAAAATATATAATCCCAATACATCAACATCAAAATACTAATGAGTTCCAATATACACCAACATCAAAATACACCAACATCAAAATACACCAACATCAATATACACCAACATTAAAATACACCAACATCAAAATACACCAACATCAAAATACTAATGAGTTCCAAAATAATGATAATCTCCTAAACGATCTACGTATTAATCATGATAACCAACATCAACTTCCTCATCATCATCCTCATAATCCTCCTCCTCTTGCAACATCCAAAATAAATAGTCACGAGTCAGACACATAAAGATTCAAAATAAATAGTCACGAGTCAGAAATATAAAATATGGCCAATATCGGGCATTGATCTTTTCATCTACATCCCATTATAGCAAACTAACCTAATTGTAACATTCAGACGAACTTCAATTCCCTAACAATTAGCTAACACCTAACATAAAGCATCAATATAACTAACATTTAACATATTTTTCAGATAACACAATTCCATAATAATAGTTCATAACTCAATCAACTAATTCCAATTTCATTAATAATTCCAACAAGTTTCCATAGCATCAATTAGCATAACAGTTCAAATAGCATTCAAATTAACCCCTATCAACTAATGCAACATCAATTCTAACAGTTCAATATAATTTATCAATCCAATTCCATAACAGTTCAGAAATTAACCTACATTTCTAACTATCATACATTGATTAACATTTGTTCAAACTCCTCCTAACTCTAACACAACCCTAACTGTTTTAATATTAATCCTAAGTAACAACTTACTAACCAATTACCCTACCAATTCATTAACACAATCCTAATCCCAGATTTGCACTAACAAATTCAAAAGGAATTTCACTTAACAAATTAACCTCTAAATGTCATGAGATTTCACCATAACCTAACACATTTCAATAACAGTTCAATAATAACTTAACCAATTTCTTCACTAACAGTTCCTTAGAAATTAACATAATTAATTTTTCTAATTGTCACTAACAATTAATTAACATCAATTAATAACTACCCTTACAGTCCATAACAGTTCATTAACAATTCAATGTAACTACCCTAAAAACGGATATGCACCATTAACAAACTTCCATAACAACACCCTGCTAGCATAACCAAACATCTTTTCACCACTACAACAAACCAAAACACCCACCGAACCATGTGAAAGAATACCATAAACCACCATAAGTCACGAGTCAGACACATAAAGGTATGCACAAGGTATTCACCAAAAAGGAAAGTAGACAACACATGTTTTAATTTTGTAGCAACTATGTTAACAATTTATTCACAAATTCAGCAATGGGCAGGCAACATATAGCAACATATTTCTTTGTCATCTACCTCTCACATACATAAAAAAAACTTAAATCTTTCTACAAATCAGATCAATCACAAATTCAAGAGAGGAGAACAACCATAAGCAGCTATCAATCAAAAATCCATTCAAAAAAAAAACCTAACAACCTTAGAGAAAAATATAACGTACCGAATCGTTATAATCAGGATGACCACTCATAGGAGCACTAGAAGGACCCGCCTGGCGAGAATGCAACATATCAAATTTCTTTGACAATTCCTCAAATTTCTTTGCCAATTCATATGTCTACGCATTAGCCCGTGCAGCCTATTCACGTGCAATAGTAGCTTCAGCTCTGGCAGCCTCAATGGCATGGTTATCTGCTTCTCTATGTGGGTTTGTAATTGATACATGTGTCAAGAAGTTCACTCCATATCTTGTGTTACACGCCAATTGTCCAATTCCATACTTGCCCCGTGTTTTACCCCTTGCAGCTTCTTTCCAAATTTGTATTCTTGTTGATCCTTCCACTTCATCACCAGCTTGTGTCAAACTACTGCAGAATTTTTCCTGTACACGTTGATAACAAAAACCAATCAATTAGTGAGCACACAAAATTCATGCAAACATTACCAACAATGGCTCGATCAAATATGAATAAACAGTAAAGGTTTTGGATAAAAATCCCATATACGAAAGCAAGACAATACCGACACAACTTGGATTGAAACACAAATGACATGAAATTCATAACTATATAAAACCAGTCCTGAGTTCAATCACATAAACAAAACATGAACAGATTGTAAAGAATCAATATACTTGAATCTCAGTTTGAACAAAACAATATCAGCACATCAGCAGCAACATTATACTCAAGAAATTCCCAAGAATCAATATACTTGAATCTTAGTTAGAACAAAACAATATCAGCTCTTTGTTAATATACACATCAGTAGCAAAATACGTGTTAATATATTTTTCAGAATATTTCTATACACACATTCAATCACATCACACAACAATACAATTTTTTGAGTTAGCTATTTTTAAAATATATAAACAACAACTTCCTTTATCTATGAATGAATGAAGTGACAAAGCACCATTTATATATTCAAAATGACGTGTTTCAAATTGGCTGCATGTGTATATAAACAAAGAGCGCATTCAAAAGATCAAAGATTATAGAAAATACGCCAAAGATATTTGAATAAAACAGTACCCTATTAACTACTAATATGCATTATTATGAAAGTTTCACTTTGACTAACCATATTAATACATCTCATTCTTGTAATACAATGGTTCATAATAAAAAGATATGAAGAAAAAGTAAACATGTTTTAATTAAAAGCTAAAACGTTTCACAAATGAGATTTTTCATGACAGTGATACAATACTCTCACAGCAAATATGTAGATTGAACCTTAGAGTGTTGTCGAAAATGTTTCACAAATGAGATTTAGCATGACAGTGATACAAGACTTTCCTATAATAATATGCATACAAATTTAGATTAAGATCAGAAACGTTAACTTACATGTGTTGCCGCTGCACGAGCGTCAACCCACTCCCCATTCTTCTTTTTATGGGTAGTAATGAAAATCTCATCTGGATGTGCGGGTCAATTGAGTTTTTTAGCCTATGATTAGAGGCAGTATATATGGTCACAATGTATATCAGATATAATTATATTAACGCATTGTAATTACAAAGTATATATATATATACCAATTCAGGTGCAACATCATGGTGAGCTCTACGACCTGTTGTATGGACCGGCCCACCTTTCTTGGATGATCGATTAATCTTATTTTGTTGGGATACAGCTTTGAATTCATCTAACTTCCACTTGTCTAGAAGATACGTCCATGTATCTACACCCATCCAAGGCAGCTTGCACCCCGTTTCTCTAGCCTTTCGTTGTATATCAGACAGTCGTTTTCCACATTTCTAATGAAACAATTCTTCCATTTTTGCATCTTCACAACGGTCCTAACATACAATCCTCTGACAAAATATACAAATAATAAATTAAACTCAACAATATACATCATCACCAAACTACTAAAAAAGAAATGCCATGTCTTACTTTAAACGAGTCGAACCATTCCCTTCTCACGTCATCTCTTTCGGAGCGTTTAAGCTCATCATAATAAACGAAGGTTCCTCCATAATTTTTTTCAATAACTTTTCAAACCATTGCGGCAACAAGATCACCTGGACTTAAGCTACATATAATGCAAACAAAAGTATATTTTTATGCCTGCTCTGTTTTTGTTTCATTCTATTTTTTTTCTTCTATTTTTTTCATTTTGACTCCATATCAAGTATATTACTATTATGTTACTTATGGTTCATGGTTCATTTTACAAACCGATTTATTGTCCAACCCTACTAAGAAAAGAAAAGCATCACAATCAGTAGTAAAACACTGCATTATTAAGATTCTAATGGAACAAATTCGATCATTTGGAATTTTTCTTTTGTGTGTTGTGTGGATTAGGTGCAAAGCTACTTTCTTTCTATCTTACCATCAAGTTAGTATCAAAAATAAAAGTTTGCTCCATAACTCTATAGAATCAGATGCTATGCTTCTATAGCTTTTTTTTCTTTTTTTTTCCTCTTTACTTTGTGTTGATTATTCCATTTTAAAAACTATGGCTAAAATTCTCTCTTAGCTTTTCCTCTTTATTCTAGTTTTCTTCAGTTTCAGTCTAAAAGATTTTAGATTGGCGGATGTGAGGCAAAATTTTCTTAGCATGAATGATTAAGTACTCAATTTGAATCAAGTAATAAGAAAAGTAGTCACTTGACTGATTTTACTTGTAACTTGTCAAATTAAATTGAACCCAACAAAAAAAATTGAAAGAACAAGTAATAGGTGTGTTACTAAAAACAAGTAACAGTAAAGTCAAAATAAAAATTCAATAATCTATCAAAAATTCTCATTCGCAACACTAAAGTAATCTCACTAACTATTTTCAGTTCCATATCATAATCTATGTTTTGTTAAATTCCAAATTTCCAATAAAACTAGTAATAGATTATGAATGACACATTGGTATCTGAAAGAGAAAATTAATCACTTACACATTAGTTGCTTCCACAATATAGATCTTCGGTTTTTGCCCACTGGTGTGTTGTTGTTCCTCATTAGAAAGTGTTTGGTCCCTCTGCACTTCCCCGTCGGTGGTGTGATGGGGAGGACTTTGCAGATGTGGTTGAGGATATCCTGGAGTAGGAACGAATATGAACTCCTCAGAAGTCGGGTTTTTCGGTTGAGGCTAAGTATGTGGTGGTGTTGGGTTTGTCAGAATCGGTGCTGGAGGCTGAGTAGGTGGTGGAGGCTGAGTAGGTGGTGGAGGTTGAGTAGGTGGTGGTGTTGGATTTGTTTGAATAAATGGTTGAGGCTAAGTAGGCAGTGGTGGATTTCTCTGAGTAGGTGGTGGTGGGTTCTTTGAACCATGTTTATTTTGGACCTTACGAGAGTTGTTTATAGCAAGAGTCCCAAGTGGAATCTGTCGTTGGCGACATAACCTATCAACAACTCTTTTTTACAAAGAAACCATCAAAAAAACAAGTCTAAATCCAAACATTGTTAATTGATTAGGAAAAAATTCCAAATAGGAGAAAAGGTTTTGTCATCTTACTTAGATGTGCTCGATGGTGCTTTTCTCTTTCCGTTTTGTCCAGTCATTTCAATAGAGGCTCACAACAAAGCTGCCAATAAGACATTGTAAGATGCAAATCAAAAACACTATCAAAGAAAACAAGTGTGTGAAATGACATTGACAATATGTGACACAACTAGCAGAACATTTATGTTTGTAACAATTGGCATCAAATTGTAGATTTTGGACCTCAAAAAAAGCCACAATTTACCGAATACTAGATGGAGATACTAACTAACGGTTGGTTTAATTAAACACATAAACTAATTCAATACTGATTTCATCCATCACTAATTGTTAACAATTTCTAAACTAACTCGCAGTCAAGGCTCCTAACTAACATTTCCCAACTTAACTAATATCATTAAGTTAACACAACACAACTCATTGACAGTAAAAATGTCGCACATAAACTCAACCAGCATTACTCTATTTCCGTCTCAAGGTTCGCACCGATCAAAGTCATTGAATTACGAACTAATAACGACAGCAGCAATTTCTGGAAACATCAACCGAAATTCAACATAATAAGGAACACAAGTAGCATACCAGTTCAAGAATTCACAGCAAGTTCTTAACAAAAAAAATCTCATAAACTAACTACCATTAGAGCACTCTAACAAAATTTCTAACTGATTTTAACCACCGACCGAGTTCATAAAGTCATCTCAGAACAGAATTTTTGACACAGCAAACAAACTGCACTCCATATTACAAAAAACTCATGACTAATTGCAGCAAGTTAACATAACTGAATTTCACTCTTAGCTCATACAACACAAATGTTCATGACATACAACACAAATGAATAGAGATACAAATCCATCAGACCATGTGTAGAAAATTCGACATAGAAAAAACTGGCAAATAGAAATTAGATTCAAAATAATCTATTCAAAATATATTCACCAACACCTGAAGCCTACAACTCAAATTCTAGAGAAGATTCTAATGCAGATCCAACTCAAATGAAACAGGGTACTTGAAGCTTACAATAGAATTACAACTATTTTAATAATCGCCTCCAAAATTAAGACTTGAATTCTTTGAGAAAAAACAAGTGTATAAAAGTCTATAATAAAAACAAGATAAAATGTTCTCTCAATCTTGAGTTATTGGGTTAGTTGTCACTATTATTGGCTCGACCTCGTCCATTAACCCTCCATCAGCTAAACCATGTATTTGTTCAACTTCTGTAATAGGCACAACTAGTAACATTTCATTGGATTGATAAGGCATTGCATCCCTGGTGTTGTCTATCTCGATATAGCCCCTTGGTTTTGTGGTGATTGCTGCACACCATCCACGCATATTCCTACACATTTCTGGATATTGGACATAATACACTTGTTTTGCTTCTTGTGCAAGAATGAATGGGTCATACTGACGATATCGCTTATTCATCTTAATGTCAACAATGTTGTACTCAATATTAACTTTTGCCAGTATTATTTGTAGGATCAAACCAATCACAATAAGATAGGGAAATCTTGTTCCTAAAGCCATGGTATTCAAATTGAAGGATACGTTGAATGATGCCATAAAAATCGTTTTCTCCTCCATTTGTAACACCTTTAACATGTACCCATAATTAGTAGTCTTTTTACCACGACTACATTCTTAAGTGTGAAACTTGTACCCATTAACAAAGTATATGTTCCATGATGTTGCCTTCGGATTAGGGCCTAGAGCTAAGGCCTTTAGATATGGACTAGTCGTTCCATTTCTCTCATCATTCACCTAAAAATATATATCTAACCTTAGAGATAGTTTATTGTCAACCACATAATATAAATTGTGAGAAATATACTAACATAGTTCTTTAGCCATGAAGGAAACTGCTCGTGTATAAGACCGGAAGCATCTTCCTCATTGATAGAATGATATTACATGAACAATCTGACATCGATCATAAAATTGATGATTGTATTTATAAATATTGGTTGAGAACAACGCAGTTGTCTTACAAAAATGTACTTACTGGAGATACGGTTTAACCTCGTCACAATTGATTAGGACATGCACGTGAGCAGACTTCCATTCCTTATCAATCACCCAATAGACTCGAGCCTTTCCACTAGGACGGCCACATTTACTAAAAACTGAAAGTGTTGGTTGGGAATTCTCATGATCTGATCGAGGATCGTTCCTTAAACTTGTACTTGGCAAAAAACTAAAGGTCTTGAAATAGTGAGAGAAAAAATTAGTAGTTTCACTGTGCAAGTAGGCAGTGCATATTGAACCTTCAACCCTGGCTTTATTTTTCACTGAACGCTTGTAGTCTCCCATCAATCTACACATGAAACGAATGAAAAATGTTTTTTCATTTAATTAATCTACAAAAATTGAACATCAATTACCTTTCAAATGGATACATCTAACGACAATGTACAAGACCACCAAGGATTGCTTCAGCAGGTAGGTGAATCAAGAGATGTTCCATCGAGTCAAAGAAACCTGGTGGAAAAATTCTTTCTAGCTTGCATATGATGATGGGAATGTTTTGTTCCAACCTAACAAGGTCTTCCAACTTCAATGTATTACAACACAAGTCTTTAAAAAAATGACTTAACTCAGTTATCGGCTTCCATATCTTAAGAGGCAAGGAACGAAAATCAATTGGAAGCAAACACTCCATAAATACATGACAGTCATGGCTTTTCATCCCCTTCATCCTTCCCTTTGTAGCATCACCACACCTAGAAAGATTTGAGGAATAACCATCCAACATTTTTAGTTCCTTAATCCATCTATAGACTAACTTTGCCTCTTCGGGTGTCAATGAAAATTTTGCATTTATCTTAGCCATCTTTCCATTAGGTATAGGGCACATCTCTAAATCCCCACATAAATAGTTAAGAGGTAAATCCAATCTTGCCTTCTCATTGTCCTTTTTTTGCAGGATCATTCATGATAGTGTAAAACACATTATCAAATACATTCTTCTCTATGTGCATCACATCAAGGTTGTGCCTTAACAAGTTTTCCTTCTAGTATGGAAGATCCTAAAATATACTTCTTTTGTTCCAATTATCTTGTTTCCCATACCTTGGAAATTTGGTGGCCAAGACACAGTCTGTGACGTTGGGAAAATCACGAATAGCTTCCCAAACATCATGGCCAATAAACATTGGTGGTGGTCTTTTTTTCATAATCTTGCTTTTTGTAAATCTTTTTTTACTTTTTCTGAAAGGATGATCCATTGGTAAAAACCTACGATGACAATCAAACCAACAACTTTTTCCTCCATATCATAAGGTGAAAGCATCTGTATTGTCCATGCAATAAGGGCATGCTAATTTACTTTGTGTCCCCCATCCAGACAACATACCATATGCTGGAAAATCATTGATTGTCCACATTAAATGCGCTCTCATAACAAAATTCTTCTGCATAGAGATATCATATGTCACAATGCCATCTTTCCATAAGCGCTGCAAATCATCAATCAAAGGTTGCAAGTAGACATCTATTTTAACTTTCGGGTTGTACGGTCTAGGTACAAGACAAGTTAAAAACATGTATGGTTTGGCCATGCACATTTAGGGAGGGAGATTGTATGGTGTGACTATTATTGGCCAGCATGAATATGGAGAACTAGAGGCTTGAATGTAAGGGGTAAACCCATCAGTACATAAACCCAATCTTACATTTCTTGGGTCAGTAGCATAATCGGGATAAACTTCATCGAAGTGTTTCCAAGCTTTTCCATCAGATGGGTGACGCAAAACATTTGGATTGCTGGTGTTCTCATGATCCCATCTCATCTGAGCTGCATATTTCTTTGAAGCACAAAGTCGTTGTAACCTAGGAATGATTGGAAAATAGAACATTCTCTTCACTGCCACATCTTTATATTTTCCCATTCCACACTTTCGAGGAACATACCTAGAAGCTCCACAAACTCTGCACTGAGTTAAGGGGCTATCTTCTTTAAAATATAATAAGCATCCATTCACACAACAATCAATTTTATCAACTTCCATTCCTAACTTATACACCAACTTCTTCACTTGGTAATAGTTTCCAAGTAAGCATTCTTTAGTTGGACAAACATCAACGAGAATTTGAGAAAAAAAAATCCATGCCCTTTTGAGGAACATGCCAACTAGACATGGCAACCAACAACTTAACTGAAATAAATAGTCTGGATTCAGAAGCTCCCTCATAAATGGGTTGGTTTGCAGAGATTAATTCATCATAAAATTGTTGAGCTTTTTCATTTGGTACCTCACCCTCACTAATTGTTTCGTTTTCCATATTAGCATTCATATTTGGGACATTAACAAATGGCCTGAAAACATCAGAGACCATTTCATTCATTGCATCAAATTATTCTTCATCACCTAGATTATCCCCACCAGCATTCCCGCCACTACTAGTATGACCATCAAGATCCACATTCTGATTCTCTTCTCCATGATCAGTCCATGTATAATAGTTGGACCAAAAAACATATTTGTACAAGTGGTGTTTGCCCTCATTAGGCATTTTCAAGAGAATGCAGACGTAATTTACACAAGGGCACCTTATCCCTCCTTCGTTTTAAAACTGAGGTCCATTCATCGCTTTATTAACAAACTCTTCAACTCCACTAACAAATTCATCTTTCAAACCATACCTATCGGAGTTTAATCTATCATACATCCAACTTCGATCCATTCTCTACACAAAAAACAAATATAAATTTCTAATCTTCATTTGGTCAATTGACTTCTATGTTTAGGAAACCACACTCCGACCGCAATTTAAAACCTAGAATTCTATACGACCTCATAGGAAATAATGTTTTAAGAAATCAATCATATCAGAGTGATAATCACTGAATGATTTTTTAATAAGTTCTAATCTTCATTTGTTCAATTGACTTCTATGTTTAGGAACCACACTCCGACCGTAATTTAAAACATAGAATTCTAAACGACCTCATAGGAAATAATTTTTTAAGAAATCAATCATATCAGAGTGATAATCACTGAATGATTTTTGAATAAGTTCAATGTGAATAATTTTATGCTAAATCTTATACACATAATAAGAAGTACATAGACTACATGTTGTTAGCATATGGACGAAAGTATGAAGATTATGCATAAGCGTATGAAGAGAATGGCAATCAAACATTACATGACAAATAAACAAAAACCCTAGCCACACGCTATCAAACATCAAACAAAATCCAAATACAAGTGAAGGCTACAAGTGAAGGCTACATCAACTAAAGGCTACAAGTTAACATCAACTAATTTCTAACAGTTCAATTAAGAAAAACTAACATCGACTAAAGGGTACAAAGTCACAAACAATTATAATAAGAAAGTAGAAGTGAAGGGTTCATATATTGTGAGTAACTTAAAATGGAGATATTACAAACAATTATCATACTCGTGAAACCAAGATGGAGATATTACAAACAACATTTGTAGTAACTTAAAACACATAAGATTTTTATTCTAACACGTTTCAACCAAATTTCCAATCCTATTACAAGCATATAATGATAGATAAAAATCTTTACTGATTAAAACCAAAACAAGTCACAACAAATTTTCTTTTTCTCAAAAAATCTAATACTAATAACAAGCATTTCACATTTCATCATTCATCCGTCCAACTCTTGCATAAATGTTAAAACATCAACAAACCGTACACGATTCACAACATACACAAACTCAGTTAGAAGTGAATTGTTACCAATAGTGGATCTCGACGTTACTTGATTGAAGGTTTGTTAAGGTGAGTTGTGTTCCTACAGATGAGTGTGATGAAATAGGACTCGTTAGCGTCGTGTTGTTCTTGAAGACGAAGTTCACAGCGGAGCTTGATTTTACGTTTCCTTTCAAACACAATGAAGCCTGAAACATGGAAACTATGAGAAACGATTGAAATTAGGACATTTAAAAGAAATATGATGAAACGACTTTGATTTCTGAAACGATTTTGAGAAAAGAATTTGGAACCTAGAAATTGAATTGAGAGAATGTGAGGATGAAGACGATTTTGATTTGAAGCGATTTTAATTTCTGAAGCGATTTGGAAGCATGAGACGATGAAGACGGAGGTGTAGCGTGTCTGAACCTAGTTTAATTTTAATTATATCTTTTTTTTTTTAATTTTATTGTATAATTATAATTTTATTTAATTTAATTTTACTAAATAAATTTTAATTCAATTTTCCTTTTTATTTTATTATTTTATTATATTCTATTAATATATATTTTTTGTTTTATTTTATAAATTCAATTTTAATTTAATTTTTATTAATTTAGTTATAACTTTATTTTAATTTACTAATTTATAATATTGATTTTATTTTATAAATTTGAGTTTAATATAGTTTTGATTTTATTTTTTTAATTTCTAAATTTTATTTTATAAATCAATTTTTAATTATAATTTTTAATTTTATTTATTTTTTTACTTATCAAACGTAGCGTCGGCTAGGACCGCCGCTACTATAAAAATATCACGAAAAATAAATAATTATTTAAAACAATATAGAAAAGAAGGAAAATGAAAATGGTGGGGGGAAATGAAATTATTTCGCACCAATAATAGTGTCGGCCCTAGCCGACGCCATATGAAAAATAATTGTTCTGGACTTGGCTGGGGTCTGCCCCTCAATTGAGCAGGCCCAACTCACGCGTCCCGGGATGGCCCAACAAAGTCCTCTTAGCACGACCTATGTCGGGCATACGACCTTTTCAACATTGTTGGACACACACACAGTATAGAGTGCCGGGCAGGGCGCTAAGCCTCCCCAGCCTCGCTCCTCCCCGACACTCAGGTTCTCCTCCCCGAGGAGCCTTCTCCTCCTGCACATAAGTTCTTCCCCGCGAGGACACGTCTCTCCCAGACACGCAAGACTCCTCCCTGCGAGGACACATTCTCATGTAACCGCCCACTCCCGATGGAATCGGTCTGCCCTAATTCCGGAGATCTAGGAGCGGTTACCCCTGGGCGAAGACCACGTACTGGTCTTCACTACGCCACGTAAGCCCTGGCAGTTACTTGGACTGGGCCTGGCAATCCAGGCCAGTGCTAGTGACCGTTGGCCCCGCGCTGGGGGCTCTCTTTAAATACCCTCTCACTTAAGAGGGTCTGGTTACACACTCTTTTACACTCTAACCTTGTACTTGCTTTTACTTGACCTTTGCCTTACTTGAGCGTCGGAGTACCTTGCAGATATGTGATGTCAAGTGAGATGTCAAAACATCAATATCTGTTGTATGAACAAGGCAATAATAGTAACAGATAAAAGCAGTAAACAACACAAAGGATTGTTCACCCAATTCGGTCTAACAACCTACGTCTGGGGGCTACCAAGCCAGGGAGGAAAATCATTATTAGTAGTATCAATTCATAGACTTCACAATCAACACACAAGTTGATAATCTACTCACTTAATCACTACCCAATGACACTTCTACCTAAGACACTCTTGGATATGAGACACCTCTCACTCCCCCTCAATCACACCAGTGATAACAACTAACAATAATGAGAGTAGAAGACGCACTTCAAGGACAATACTTGATCTTGGTTAACAGCTTCAATCAAGAACAATAAGCTCGTGCTTAAAAGCTTAGAGTGGACAAATTACAACTCAATTAAATAAGTCCAATTCAACCATCAAAATAGATGAACGAATGGCTCACAATACACAGACAAAAACACAAACCCTAATAATTGACACTCAGTACACAATCTCTTGTCTTCGTAGCTTCCAAGTAGGGTTGAGGCTGCTTTAAATAGAAACTGTTTCTTAGGCTTGGACTCCTTGAAAATCTCAGAATTGATTCACAATTAAAACTGATATTATCTTCAAATCTTTTTGCCCTAAAATAGTAAGCGAATATACTTCATATAAAACGATTGCATCAGATAAACTCTCCTCCAAGAATCTCACCTGCAATCTCTCAAACAATCCTCAAGATACAGCAAATAAAGCGCAGCCCTAACATAACAGACTGGATACAATGTTCTGTCAACAGATGTTAAGACATCAGTCTTGACATCATTTACAAAACTGCAACCCTAAGTAACACACCACAAGCAAAACGTTAGCAACACATGTTAAGACATCATTCATGACATCTTGAACCAACACATTATTTTACCAAAATTGCAGCCAACAACAGAACTAACTATGAACAAGGTTTTCCGGGCTGAAATCGGCGACATGCTCGAGGTCTATATGGACGACATAATCGTCAAATCCGCAGAAGAAGTCGATCACACCGCACACCTCAAGAAGGTGTTCGACACAACGAGGAGATGCCGCATGAGGTTCAACCCCGACAAATGCACCTTCGGCATTTGGGCAGGTATGTTCCTCGGCTTCTACCTCACAGAGCGAGGAATCAAAGCCAACCTCGACAAGTGTAGAGCTTTTTCCGAGATCCCTACTCCGGACTCAAAGAAGTCAATATAATCATTGAACAGGATGCTCACCGCCCTCTCCCGCTTCGTCGCCAAGTCTGCGCAGTACGCACTCCCATTTTTCAAACTTCTTTGACAAAAAGCGGAGTTTGAATGGAGCGAAGAGTGCGAGCAGGCGCTCCTCCACCTAAAACAAGTCTTATCGCAACCCCCGGTCCTCTCACGGCCTGAGAGCGGGGAGACACTTTTCTTGTATCTCGCAATCACGAGTGAAGCAGTCAGCGCTGTCCTCATTCGGGAAACCCCGGACGGGAAAAAACCAATTTACTTCATGAGCAAAGCCCTCCAAGGCCCTGAGCTCAGGTATCAGCAGATAGAGAAAGTCGCCCTGGCCCTCGTCACCGCGGCCAGGAGGCTACGCCACTACTTCCTTGCCCACAGTGTCGTCGTAAGGACCAAACAGCCTATAAGGCAACTCCTTGGACGACTGGATATGGCGGGAAGGATGCTCAGTGGGTCGCTCAAACTCGCCGAGTTTGACATCCAATACGAGGGAAGGAATGCCCTGAAGGCTCAGGTATTCGCCGACTTTGTGGCAGAGATGACCGTCCCGGAACCTTCAGCCAACGAATCCTAAAAATGGATGATCTATGTCGACGGAGCCTCCAGCCCGAAGGAAAGCGGGGCGGGCGTCATCCTTGAAAATGAGGAAGGCATCCTGATCGAGGTATCCCTCGAACTATCCTTCCCGACGTTGAACAACCAAGCAGAGTACGAGGCTTTCCTCGCTGGACTTCAGCTGGCCGAGGACCTCGGCGCCAGGGAGGTCAAAATCTTCACCGACTCCCAGCTCGTGGCCTCGCAAGTCCGAGGAGAGTACCAGGCCAAGAACGAAAACCTCATCGAATACTTGACCTTGGTGAAAGAAAAGATGAAAAAGTTCACCTCCGTGGAAGTAACTCACATCCCCCGCGAGCACAATACCTGAGCATATGTCTTGTCCAAATTGGCAAGCACAAAGAAGAAAAGCGGGAACAAATTCGTCATACAAGAAGTGCTTTCCCGGCCGAGCACCGACAAACCCGCTCCAGTGGCGGACGTAATCGCCATTGGTGACAGCAATTGCTAGATGACCCCTGTGTACGAGTACCTCACGACGGGAAAACTGCCCGAAGATCCCAAGGAAGCAGGAATGGTCAAGCGGCGGGCATGCTCATACACGATGATCGAGGACAAGCTATACCGGCGAGGGTTCTCTATCTCCCTCCTCAGGTGCGTCGAGGAGACCAAGGTCCCCGGCATCCTCCAGGAAATCCACGAGGGAATCAATTTACAACACCTCGGCGGGAGATCGTTAGCCCGTAAGGCGCTTCGAGCAGGGTATTACTGGCCCACCATGCAAAAGGACGCCAAGGAACACGTCAAGAAGTGCGATAGATGCCAACGACATGGGGACATGCACCTCGCTCCTCCTAACGAGCTCAAAATATTGTCCTCCTCGTGGGCATTTGCGTGGTGGGGGATGGATATCCTCGGACCTTTCGTCCAGGGGTCGTATCAAAACAAATACCTCATCGTCGGGGCAGACTACTGCACGAAGTGGATTGAGGCGGAAGCATTGGCCAAAATCACGACCTTTAACATACTGCATTTTTACAAAAGAAACATCCTCGCCCAATTTGGCATGCCTCAAGCTATTGTCACCGACAACAGAACACAGTTCACCGACAGGAACTTCCAGGACTTCGTCTCCAAACTAGGCACGAAGCAGCACTTCACGTCGGTCGAGCAACCTCAAATGAACGGAAAGTATGAGGCTGCGAACAGAGTAATCCCCCAAGGATTGAAATGTCGATTAGGCGACGCCAAACAACGGTGGGTCGAGGAGCTACATAGCGTCCTCTGGGCCTATCAAACGACCCCACATTCCACGACCGGGGAGATCCCATTTCGTCTGACCTACGAAACGGAATCGGTGATCCCCGTGGAAATTAGGGAACCCTCAAGGAGGACAGAAGTCCCCCTCGACGGGGACGCGAACGACGAAGCCCTGAGGGAAGAACTCGATTTCGTCGAGGAGACACGTTCCGGCGCTTATCTCCGAGAAGCTTCACTTAACCAGAAAATAACACTACGTTGGAACGACAAAGTTATCAAATGTGATTTTTAGGTGGGCACCCTCATCCTACGAAGGAACCAGAAAGACTCGCGAGAAGGCAAACTCGCCGCAAACTGGGAGGTCTCGTACCGCGTCCGCGCGAAAATGGGGACAGGAGCCTACTTCCTCGAAAATCTGCATGGGGAAGAACTTGCTCGACCATGGAACGCTGAGAAGCTCAAACAGGACTACAGTTAAGCACTGCCCGCGACTCACTAGCACCGCGATTACGGGGACGCACTAAGGTACGAGCGCGACACCCCTATACAGAACAGGATGATGAAAGGTCGCGTTGTGTGTGCGAGAGGACTTCTGATCCGACGGGGATACCTCGATCGAGCTCCACCGTCGTTGAACCAATCTGGCAGAACACGCAGCTCGCGATGGGAAGTTCACGCCACGAAGCTAAGACCTCGACCGAGCTCTTAGCCTCGTTGAAGGTCGGAACACATCTCCGACCACCCGACCAGCTCTCCACGCGGTCAGGGGCTATCAAAGTCGAGCAAGTCCCCAAAGTCTATTACTTAGACAAAAACAAACAAAGTACAGCAAATACAATAACATCACACACAATTAAAACCATACAAACAGCACACTAGCAGATAAACAAAAATGCATTAAAGCGGGCAGAGGCCCAGTGTACAGGTATTACAAAGGTATCAAAAGCCTCTGGCACACAGGCCGGGCATAAATCATTACAAAGAAAAAATGGCACGCATTCCAAATAAGAAAAAGAACTAGACGGCGATCTCATCCTCGACCCGGCTTCCATCTTCCTCTTCCTCCTCCCCTAGCAGGTCCAACTTGCCATCGACCACACGAAGGAACGGGATGATTCTGTCGAGCACAAGCTGAACACCTAGATTCTCGGCATCAACCTGCTCCACTACATTCTTAAAGCCTATCTCCAGGGTCTCCAGACTATCTTGCTGAAGTTCCCGAATTTTGGCGACCAAGGCTACGCGGTCGGCGAGATTTTTCTCTGCGGCGGATTCGCTCTTTGCGGGACGGACAGCATCTTCTAATTCTCTAACCCTAGTCCAAAAGCGATCACACTCCTCTTGAGACGCCTTCAGCGCAGCCTTGGCCTCATTCAGCTCGCAGAAGGTATTGGCGTAGTCCTCACACTTAGCCTGGGCCTTTTGCAGATCAGCCATAACCTCGTCCTTCTCCCTCTTGAGGGCAGTGCATTCGTCCTTCAGCTTCTGTAACTCGGAGGCAGAGGGGGTCTCCTCGTTCAAAATCAGGGCAGTCTCGAAGACTCGCATAATAGCCGCAAGGTCTTCAACAAGTGCCTCTCTCCTGGACGCACCGTCCATTCCCAAAACTGCCTTCACCTCGGCCTCAGCAATGACATGGGGGTTTCCCCCGAAGAAATTAGAAACTTCTCCGGGGAGGCAGGGTCCACGAGATCAACGAGGACAGGTCCCTCGGTCCTCGCTTTCTTGGCAGGGGTGCCCTCCGGAGGGGGAGACTGGCTACACAATGAAGAGCCGGAGCCACTCGTCGTCCCAGCCGATGCCGCGGTCTGAATAACTTCTCAAACGCGGCTCTTGGTTCGCTTGGGTGCCCGTTCGGCGGCCAACTTCATGGTACACTCGGTGGCGTTCGACATTTAAGCTGCAAGAGAAAACATGGAAAAAGTTAGCGTAAAGAAACAAAACTAAATGGATGCCCGAACAGGACAAGGAGCTCCTACCTAAGAACCTCTTGGCCTCCTCGGGAGACTTGCACTCAAGGAGACCCCGGGTGTTTATGTAATGGGCCGCGGTCACAACCCTTCCTCGAGAGTCGAGGAGGTATTTTTCATCCCTACCAACACACTCTTCCTGGTTAAAACTAGTAACATATGCGACCAGCGTGGCGTACGCTCCGTTGTCCTCCTCCGACAGCTCGCCAGGCTTCATGAGGTAATCCTCCGTACCGAGCGCGAAGTGTGCATCCTCCCACTCCAGGGGATAATTGGACATGAACCTCTCCTCCCCGGAACTGTCGGTCACGATGTCGTAGAGCGTACCCACAACCATGTGCGACGTGGGCATGACATAGTAGAACCTATCCTTGAAATTCGTAATCGAATCTGAGTACGCCTTGAACAGTTTCCTCGGTTGTTTGAAAGAGACCCAACTATGTCGCCCATGGTCCGTTGAACGTTGGAGATGGAACACGCGGAAGAAGAGGTGAGGGTGGTCCCGATCTTGAGATAGTCACACACGATCTCAAATGCCCGCATGAAGGCAAGCGCGTTAGGGTGAAGCTGGGACGGTGCCAAGTGCAGATGGTTGAAAACCCCCAATTGAAAGTTGTTGAAGGGGAGACAAATACCGGCCTCTTTAAAGGCAAACTCATACATGGGGAATCTCAACCCACGGTAATTCGAACATATGCGGTGGTGTGCCCGAGGTTGAAAAACCGTCCACTTCGCCTCTTCGCCCTCAGGGACGTCCTCGACGAAAGCGAAAGCGTTCGTGTCGTCGGCAGCGAAACGCGACTTTATGCGTAGAGGCTCCTCCCCGGCCCATTCGGTGGCCGGACGCACGAGCTCCTCCCTAGGGATCTGAGCGGGTCCATCCACGTCGGGTTCAGCGTCTATCTGGAGAATCCCCGGAACCCTCACGACTATTTTTTACCTGAAAAGCAGAGGAAATAGGTGATTTTGTTGGCCGCGATAAAATCCACCCTTCCACCACCAATCAAGTGAAAGGGCAGCGAGAGCAAAGAAAATGTTTGGGGACACGACAAGCTACCCGAGGTCGTTACCCCCTCCTTCGGGTCTTCAACCCTACCATCTCGGTTCCCCGTGAGATTCATCGCATCTCCTCAGGATATTCATCGAGTCCTCGGGGTATTCATCGGGTCCTCGGGATATTCATCCCAAGCCTCCTCCAATTCTACCGGAACCCTAGGAACGTCCCGCCGTTCCCATCCGAAACTCAAGGGATTACCGGGAACTTCATAAGTTCACCGGAAAACCATAAACAGAAAGTAAAACAGAAAATAAAGGGATCAGAAGCTTACTTGGAACGGTGGTGGAAACTTGACCGGAGCAGAAGATACGGAGACATACGGGGTGAACGACGGCGGAGCAGCGACGGAGATAGAAAGAAGAGGGGAGGGAAAAAGGTGGAAAAGTGCAACTGGAACGAACTCGGCCCCTTTTATAGGCTCCTCACGAGACTCGAGGATTTCCTAAGCAATCGATTATGCTACCCTAGCGTAGCCTCCCTAGGTAATGATGAGGGGTGACACGTGGCACACGCTTCCCCAAGTACGTCTTTTCATTCCCCAACACGTATTTTCGTTCACCTCGGTCCAGACTCCTCGTATCACCGCGACATCGCCCATCTGCGGGCAGTCTAGCGCGAGCAGGTCTATTTGTTTCTGCCAGAGTTACCAACGATTCCTCGTTTAGAGTCCCTTCCCCGGTTGGACACGTCCTCGACATAGTGCTGACCCTAAAGTCATTACCCTGATACCTCAGAGCAACGACTTGGGGGGCTCCTGTTCTGGACTGGGCCGAGGTCTGCCCCTCAATCGAGCAGGCCCAACCCACGCGTCCCGGGATGGCCCAACAAAGACCTCTTAGCATGACCTATGTCGGGCATACGACCTTTTCAACATTGTTAGACACACGCACAGTATAGAGCGTCGGGCAGGGCGCTAAGCCTCCCCAGCCTCGCTCCTCTCCGACACTCAGGTTCTCCTCCCCGAGGAGCCTTCTCCTCCTGCACATAAGTCCTTCCCCACAAGGACACGTCTCTCCCTGACACGAAAGACTCCTCCCCCCGAGGACACTTTCTCATGTAACCGCCCACTCCCGATGGAATCGGTCTGCCCTAATTCCGGAGATCTAGAAGCGGTTACCCCAGGATGAAGACCACGTGCTGGTCTTCACTACGCCATGTAAGCCCTAGCAGTTACTTGGATTGGGCCTGGCAATCCAGCCCAGTGCTAGTGACCGTTGGCCCCGCGCTGGGGGCTCTCTATAAATACCCTCTCACTTGAGAGGGTCAGGTTACACACTCTTTTACACTCTAACCTTGAACTTGCTTTTACTTGACCTTTGCCTTACGTGAGCGTCGGAGTACCTTGCAGGTACACCCCCCCCCCCCCCCCCCCCCCCGCCGTCTTTCAACCTCACCGGAGCTGAAGTCCATACAACGTTGCTGACCATTGAATAACTGATCAATAATTAAAAAAAATATAAACTTACAAGTGAATATTGATTAGTGTCGGTTATTAAAAAAATAAAGGAAAATGATTTTACTCTCGTAGCGTCGGCTTATGGAGACACTTCACCAACACTAACAGCGTCGGAGTCGGGTCCGACGTTAAATTGTTGATGCTAAAATGTGATTTTCTTGTAGTATCTACCCAGGGAGTATGACAGGGTGACGGAATTAGAAGACCCAAAAGATGAGGTCGAACAAGAGGTGGCCTGTGTCGAGGAATAAAATGTGTTCTTCGAAAGACCAGATTAAGCCATAAAAACCACCTGAAGCCTCTATTCATTGGAGGAAAGATAGAAAACATTGGTATCAACAAGATACTAGTGGATGGAGGAGCGGCAGTCAACCTAATGCCGCATTATATGTTAAAAAAGATTGGCAAAAGTGGAAACAACCATGGGAGTCATTCAGGTAGACTTGACCGTTGGCACGATTGCTAGGACAACGATGTTTATGGTGATTGCATCTAAGGCAAATTACAATCTACTCCTTGGAAGGGAGTGGATACATGGAATAGGTGCAGTACCTTCGTCACTTCACCAAAGGATATCCATCTGGAAAAGTGATGGAATTGTCGAAAATATTGAGGCAGACCAAAACTATTACATGGCCGAGGTTAACCAAATAAGTGGGGGACACTTTGATAAAAATTTGGCCCACACAGCGCCTTGTAACCCTGCAGGTTTTGATTTTACACCTGCAGATAACGCTTTTGTTTCTTGTACCTACATCCCACTCACGGCTTTCAGTGGGATATGGAGGTTGTAGGCAAATAAGACTATGTCTTTGGAACAGTTGGGATTCAACCAACTGGTTGGGGCAATGAATTTAGTGACAATGACTAAGTCATTGGCACTCAAAAATATTTTGGCTTATATAGCTGAAAGCAAATTGAAAGCGGCCTTAGAGACCGAAGTAAAATACATCGTTGTCGAAGGAAAAGTTGAAGAAAAACACTTCGAAGGTCCTGGGAAGGACTTCGACTAGGAGCCACCCGACAAAGATCAAGTCGAAGTGCCAAGCCAAATGCTAGATGCCATCTACGATAATGAGCCTTTGGGTTTTGAGAAGGACCCGCTAGCAAGAAATATCAAAATGTTGGCGCAAGACCCTTTGGAAGAGATCGACCTAGGAGAACGGACAACGAAAAAGCCAACGTACATTAGTGTTAACCTTGACCCACAACTCAGAGTCGAAGTAATTCAACTGGTGAAGAATTTCAAAGACTGCATCGCATGGGATTACAACAAAATGCCTGGTTTAAGCAGAGATCTGCTAGAATTGAAGTTGCCAATAAAACCTGGGAAGAAGCCCAATAAAGCCTGAAGTAGCATGAGCCCGAATAATTTGATAGGTGTCATGCTATAGGTCGGCTTTTCTTCTCAGGTCCTTACGTGTCATGAATTCCTTGGAGGTTCATGTCCTTTCATTTTCTCCAGTGTAATGATAATTGTTAATGGCTACTCCCTAGCTATCCTTGGGTGTGGAGTCCTTTAAAAGCCTTTATTTCCTCTCTCCCTCTTCTCATTTCGGCTCTGCATCATCTTCTTTAACGATTAAACTCCTATTTCAATTTCCAGCTTCTCGTTACTAACAGGTATTTCCTTACCCTTCTTGATTTATCTTATTCTTCTACTCACTTTATAGAAAGAATGACCGTCTTTAGGGATCGGGGCGATGAGGGTAGTGGTAGTGTCGTCCGTATGAGTGTCGAGGAGAGAAAAGAGTTGTGGGAGCAATGCATGCGGGAAATGGAAGACGCTTTAGGACCAGAAGAGTATAGACGGGTGATAAATGAAGTTTATGGTGATATTCTCACTTCTAAAAGTGATTTTGACCCTGACTCAACTTCCTCAGGTTTTGTAGAGACTTCGATGACGGTTGTTGTTCCCTTCGATCTCGAAGTCATGAACTATAAGAATAGTGTCTTTGATGATATAGAAATCGCAAAACTTCGATCCAAAAAGCAAATATCTTCAACAGGGTCCGAGGATGATGTTGTCTTTGAATCATGTATTCCCGGAGAACGAGTTTTTATACTCCGTCCTAAAGGTGTCAAGGAAGATTTTTTCTATTTTTATGCTGGGTTTTTAGACGACTTCAACATCTAGATACCCTTTTCCAATTTTGAAGTGGATGCTTTACAAACCGTGAACATAGCCCCTTCTCAACATCGCCCTAATAGTTGGGGTTTTATAAAGGCCTTTGAAAGAGTTTGTGAGGTTTTAAACATCACCCCCACCATTGGCCTATTTTTCTCTTTCTTTGAGGTTAAAGGTGTTGATAACTGTAGTTGGGAACCAATCAGCAGGATTCCAGGCCAGAGTTTTCTCTAGGCATACACCTCCAACTATACGAATTATAAGAATCGATTCTTAAGAGTAAAGAGTGGGCCGAGGTGTCCACAAATATTATATGCTTTAGACGGCCAGCCTCGCTTCCCTTTTTATTAGGTTGAACATCCACCGTCGATCACTGGCTTAAGCTTTGATAAGTTAATTGATCTGGAAAACCAATCTAAAATAGTTCTTGACTCCTTACGTATGATGAAGCTCAAAAAATTGTTATCTCTAAGCGACGAACCACTACTTGCCTTTCTGGGTAACAGTTTATATTTATTTTCACCATTCCCAATTACTCTTTTTCCTGACGTTCGTATATGTGTTTGTAGATATAATGATGAGCCTATCCGTAGCTAAACAACAAAAGTTGATGCATGAAGCTCGAGCTTCCCGGAAGGGAGCCGGTAACTCTATGTTGTACCCCAAATTTTACCTCTTAGATGTCATAACATCTTGCATTGACATATAGGTTCAATCATTTATGCATTTTTTTTAACTAACCCATATCTTGTAGTTTGTTTCCCTCATGTTGAAATTAGGGTTTGTACAGAGAGATTCAAGGCCTCCTAAGGTATTCTCTGGCTCTATATGATCATCACAAGGATCCACCAGTAGTTTGGAACCAAGACCTCAAGACTTTGAGTCAAGTCAAGCCAACAAAAGATCACTAGACCCAACTATGGAATTAGGGTTTAACCTGAGGAATCACTGAAGGATTTTTCCCTGTTAAGTCAAGATTTGATTGGATCATCAACCAATTAAGCTCACCCATATTCAAGAAGTCTCATTCAACAAGGATTCAACATCATTTGGTTCTCATCATGAGTAACTTGAGTCATTTCCACCCTGCCTCTAAATTAGGGTTTTGACTGAAACCCTAGTCCATGAGATTTTGATCTAAATGAAATATCTAAGGCCTCAATCCATCATGACATGTCTCTTTAATGGGTTTAGGTATGAGAAATCAAGTCTCAAGAGTTTTCCTGCAAAGGAAGCAAGGTTTGGTTCATGAAACTTTTCATAAGTGGAAATTTCTCCTCTTGTGCAAATTTGAAATAGTCATAACTTCCAAACCACACATCCAAATGGAGTGACTCAAAGCCCAAATGGAAGCTCTTTTCAAGGTCTTCAAAGTGTTAAATATGACTTTTCTCCAAAAAACGCATGGTTTTTGAGTTATGAGACTTGGAAGCTAAACTGCCCAAGGACTTAGAGAAATTTCAGCACCTTTTTCCCTAGTTTTGGACACGACTTTAACTCCGTTTTCCACTCAGTTACAAGCTTCAAATCCAAAATCTTTGGACATGAAAGTTGTTCCTTGTTCTTCAAGCATTCCAAGCATGTGTAGAACTCCTCATTTGGATAAACCAATCTCAAGATATGTTGCTTCAAAGTTTGATGTTTCAAGTTGGAAAAGTTCCATAACTTAGAAATTTTTCTAAGTTTTCTTGGACAGCATGCTTCACACGAGTTAATGACATTTTATCTCATAGTTACAAGCCTCATATCAAGTCACTTTCCACATGAACATTGCTCTATCAAATGTCTACTTAACATAGGATCAAGAATCTCAAGAGTTGGTGAAGTCTTTATCAAGATATGGTGCACTAAAGTGGACATGTTGAAATGTTGTACACACTTAGAAAATTCAGATACACTAACACTTTGCTACATCAATCTTGTGCATGATTTTTCACATGTTTGTGGGGTCAATCTCAACTTGTCACCAACATGAAAAGTGCTTTATTATATGCCCTCTTTAAAGAGAATCAAGAAGTGTATCATTTGGTTCAAGGGATGTGCAACTATCGTGTGGTAATGTGAGGGCTATGGTTCAGCTTCATGATATAAACCTTATCCCACTTGAACCAAAGTTGAACCAAAACCTTGGAAAATTCTTGCAGCATCCACATACCCCATTTCATACGTATAAACCATGTCTTGTAGGATTCCAAAGTTTGCCAAACTAATGTAACATGTATGACATGCCTTATGTGCCACTTTTAACATTTCACAAAAAAGGAAACAAGTCAAACCGTGTCCACCAAGGCTGCTACCCTGCTCCTCTTTTCATGCTGAACAATGCTCCTCATGACAAAGACCCTACCAACATGTCCTTGCAAAATCAGAACATCTCTTTTTTTTTTCTTTCATTTTTCAAATCTCACAAGTTTTAACCATAGTTTTTCACCTCAGTAACTGATGGGGAACATTTGAAAGCTTACCATACTCAAGCATAAATAGAGAGAACCCGGGCAGCTCTCAAGGGGGGACGATCACCAACAATAACAACCAACAAACCAACACTCTCTTATTCCTTCTCTCGTTGCAAAAACACTATGAACCTGTTCCCTCTTAGTGCAACCCAAACACTATCAGAAACCAATAATAACACAACACATCAGAAAAATCTCTCAAACAAATCTCTATCTCTCCTCTCTATATTCTTGCAAGAAAACCTCAAAGAAAACTTGCAAGAACTTTGCTCTATTCACTTCCCCTCGTGCCATCATAAACAAACCTTATAAATCTTCCATCAACACTCTATGAAGCTAGTTCAGATCATCAAATAGGTCCTGTAACGAACCCTTCATCACCAGCCTTTGTTCAAACTTTCACTCATATGCAAGCACGGGTTTGAAGTTGGAGCTCGTTTCAAACACACTAGTTATCTCTCCTAGCATCAATGAACTGAAGGGAGGCTCGGCTCACCTCTACAAGTCCTCTCCAAGAGGCCTTGGACCTACTCGAAGAGGTAAGCTTTTAAAAAAATCTATAGCTCATGAGCATGTTGCGATATTGTTGTTCTTTAAGACTGATATATGTGTATTATGGTGTTTGAGTTATGTGAACCATTGCCTGCCTTTGATATCTTGTGTGTTTGAAATTTCTGAACCTCTAAACTTTGTTGTTATGTCACTGGTTTTGGGTTTCACGTGAATTGTGTGCTTGGTGAGAGGGCAAGTAAATGTCATAGTTAGACTCCTGGCTCTTTACTGAACGATTTAGGTCTTTAGTTTGAGAGAAAAGATGGAGAAATGAAGTTGAAAATGGCAAGGATAGTAGATAGTGAGCCATGGTGTCTTGCGATGTTATTCACGATGGTTTCAGGTTTTTTTTACATGTTTTGCATGGAAGGAAGGATAGTTGGCCAGGCGTGATTAGTTGCTCTTGTTTTTTGTCCTTTTATGACTTAAATAACACATGACCGGTTGAGGTGTTTTGTTAAATATGCAGCGTTACATTTTCATGTGGTTTTAAAAATGGCATTTTGAAATGATTGTTGGTTTAAGTATTAATGGGGTTGGCTTATACATTGGATGTATAGCTACCACAGTGGTAAGCAAGCCGTGCCTTTAACCCTTAGGACTGAGGTTCGAATCTCCCTCGCCCCAGTCCTTTTATTTTTAATTTTTCAAAACAGCGTGGCTTCATATATATTATTATTTCGCTACACCTGGTTGACATGCATGCCTTGGTGGGTTTGGTAATGTTTTGGGGCTATACACGCAGGGTCCTGGGTTCAATCCCTAGGAATGCCATTTCCTCCATTCTTTTTGCTATGTTTCTCTAATTGAATCTAATTTTTGAACATAAAAAGAGATGGTCGGAAATATTTAATCTTGAGGCATTTATTCATGACAAAATTGGAAGTACCTTTTTAAGGTTTTATTGTATCTTCTTTATGCATCTTGCCACGTTTCTTTTGTTTACCATGTTTAAGTAATATCTAATGTATGATTCTAACTTTGCATTGACATCATAATTTTGTTTTATCCTATATCTTATTCATATATTCTTGCATCATCATATGTGAATTATAACTTGTTACTTCTTAGTAATTTTACAACTATTATCTTCCCCCCATTCCAAAGGGAGATCATCCTAAATTGACTCATGAGTCACTAAACAACCACCCTACCTTATCCTCTTTAGGTTTATCCCATTTCTTGGCCTCATGAGAGCCAATGAAATCATAACTTAGAAATAGGTTAGAGTTTTGAACTCTGTGATTCTCATCATCATGAGAAGTCACTTTCCCCCTATAACTTAAATTTAGAGAGTTATCGTGAACTCTACAATGAGCTCATACTCATTTCCCTTGGAACTTTGGCCCTAGTCAATGGTTCCTCTTTCACCCTTAGATCGGTGAACTACGGATACTCTGATTCCACTCCCGTCAGGATACGTAGGCGCAAAGTGTGATACTTTGTCGAGTATACTTAGATACTAACCCCTAGGGTTTCAACCTTTAGCATAACACCTTTAGCAAGCGAGTAAGACATAACAAGTTAAAACAAGAGGTTCCCGTAGAATACTACGGACGTTTAGGATGCTAATACCTTCCCAAGGCGTAACCAACCCCCGAACCTTAGATCTCCCCCTCTTAGGTTTTTCTCGATCTTGAACGTTTCCTTTGGATAAATCAAAGTCGGTGGTGAATTTAAAAGTTTTGTGATGCAAGTTAATTAATAGCTTGTTATCCGATTCTCACCGCAACACTCTATATTGCCGAAGTCGGACCCTAGCGGGTTAGAAGTTCGTCAACTAAAGCGGATAAGGAATACAAATACTAAGGCTCCTCCGAGTAAGGTTGACATTCAACCCAATGCTCCTTAGACTCAAGAAGAGGTTTCACAGGGTGCTCTAAAGAAGCTGAAAACCTTAATGGCTGACGAAGTCTGCCAAGCTGATATGGAGGTTACTTCTCTTATGAGAGTCCCCGATGAAACTTTTGCGATCAGGGAGTTTAAATTTTGGTCCAACGGCTTTGATGGACTTAAATTTCTATATGACCATCTTAATGCTACTGAGGACATTAACAAAGTGAAATCCATTAGTATGCAGAAGATCAACCAGAATAAAAGCTCCTATCTTATGAGGTGGTCATCCTTACTCACGGGTGGTATGAATCCAACGATGATTTTGAGAAGACAGATCTGAAACTGAAAGAAGAGATTACCTGGCTACAAGAAGCTTATAGGACTTAATTAGATAAGCTTTCTAGCTTGGAAAAAGAACTAGCCAATGAGAGGAAAAACAAGGAGGCCCTTGTATCCGAGCATAAACAAACTTTATCAAGGGTTACCGAGGATTTGAAGCAAATCAAGGCTTCTCATCAAGAACTTTTGGCTTCCAATACCGAGCTTACTGAGTCCCTTAAGAAGGTTATGATTAAAGTTCTCTCTGCTGGTGACAAGGCTTTCGATAGGGCCAAAGACCAAGTTTTATGCCTCCATCTCGGGCTGGATCTATCCGAGGTGGATTACTTCAAGGTGGTGCAGGATGGCCGCCTTGTAGAAATGGATGAGAACCTGGAGAAATCTTCTACTCCTGTCAATAATGACGAGGATGAGAATACGGATGAGGCTGGCGCAAATGGTACCTCAACCGCTGATTGATTTTGAAGTTTCTCCTTATTTTGATTAGAATCCCTTTGGATATGCTTTTGATGAATTTTTTGTTTTTGTAATGGAGTGTGGTGTTGTCCCTTCTTTTTCTTATGACTTTTCGGCCTTCGAGCCTTGTAATGCACAATACTTGGCCCTTTTGTGGGTTTTCTTAATGCTATTTCTTTTTATCATCATTTTAATTCCTTTGCAAAATAATCTTGTGCGTATATCCAGCCCCTCGGGCACTAAATTAGAATAACTTAAGGTGTCTGATTATAAAGTGTCGTGTATTATTTTGCAAGTTTGATTTCTATGGCTTCTTGGATAGCTCGTTATTCGGCTATCTACTAAAAAACCCATGGCTATATAGCTCTGATACTTTAGAGAGTCCAGAACTCTTATAGTCTTAAGTGCCGATTACGATATTGACTTGGGTGTTCTTTTGTCCGAGACTTGCTCCCAGTTCATTATAAGCCTTTGGCAGTTGGTCATAAATGACTTTGATACCCATGAGTCCCAAGTTTCTTTTAGTGTGCTTAGTCCTAGATGTTTCATCATTTTCATAATTGATTATCCAGCCTGTGTGCACGGAACGAGTAGACACATTTATAAGGGTTTGTTCAACCCGTGTACGCAGAACAAGTCAACACGTTTATGGGTGACCTATGTATGCAGAGCAAGTCAAGACATTTATAGGAGTTTAATCAACCCTTGTACGCGGAGCATTTATCGGCGACCTATGATGCGGAGCAAGTCAACACGTTTATAGGAGTTTGATCAACCCTTGTACGCAGAGCGTTTATGGGCGACATATGTATGCGGAGCAAGTTAACACGTTTATAGGAGCTTAATCAACCCTTGTACGAGGAGCGTTTATGGGTGACCTATGTACGCGGAGCAAGCCAACACGTTTATAGGAGTTTAATCAACCCTTGCACGCGTACGCAGAGCAAATCAGCACATTTATAGGAGTTTAATCAACCCTTGTACGCGGATCGTTTATGGGCAACCTATGTACGCGGAGCAAGTCTACATGTTTATAGGAGTTTTAATCAACCCTTGTACGCGGAGCATTTATGAGCAACCTATGTACGCGGAGCAAGTCAACACGTTTATAAGAGTTTAATAAACCATTGTACGCATAGCGTTTATGGGCGACCTATGTACGCGGAGCAAGTCAACACATTTATAGCAGTTTACTGAGTTATAAGTCACCATCTTCAGCCGAATACCTATAAACAAGACATAAAAATTTTTTAAGTCCAGGTGCCTCGTTAAAAACCCTTGCGCTTGCAAGGGAAAAGAGTGCAACCCGGATCCTTTATTCGTTATTGAATTACATAATATTTAGCTAAAATATATTCTAAGATTGGATACATTCCATGTCCTAGGTATTTCTACTCCCTCTAATGTTTCCAGCTTGTAGGCTCCGTTGTTTAGTTTTCGAAGTACCCTGAATGGGCCTTCCCAGTTGGGGGCAAGCTTTCCCCTATTTTTTGGGTCTGTGATTTTCTTCAAGACCAGGTTACCTTCCTGGAACTCCCTCTGCCGAATTTTTAGATTGTATCCTCTTGCCAACCTCTGTTTTGCAGCGACTTCTCTGACACGTGTTGTCTCTCTATCCTTATCTATCTGATCAGCCGAGATGTTCAAGTTATCCATATTGGCGACTTCATCAAAGTGTTCACGCCTCCAAGTCGAGGTGTTGATTTCCACTAGTATCAATGCATCAGCTCCATACACCATCCTGAAGGGTGTCTCTTGAGTAATAGAATATGGTGTTGTTTGGTAGACCACAAGATCTCAGGTAGGTACTCGACCCACATTCCTTTTGCTGCCTCCAGCTTCTTTTTTATTCCTCATAGGATAACCTTGTTTGCAGCCTCTTCTTGGCCATTGTTTTGAGGGTGTTCCACAGATGTGAGCCTGTTTTTTATTCCATAATCCCTGCAAAAGTCTACGATGGAAGTGCTTGCAAATTGGGTTCCATTGTCCTAGACTATGATTCCCAGCAAACCGAACCGACATATGATATTCCTCCAATAAAATTTTCAAACCCTCTCGGCAGAGATCCGAGCAACAACCTCGGCTTCCACCCATGTTGTGAAATAGTCAACTGCAACGATTAGGAACTTGAGTTGTCCTGAAGAAACTGTGAATGGTCCTAGGATGTCTGCTCTCCACTGATGGAACGGTCATGGAGATGAAATCAAATGGATCGACTCAGCTGGTAGGTGTTTAATTGGAGCGAATAATTGGAACTTTTCGCACTTGCTAACGTACTCGATGCAATCTTGCATCATATGCAGCCAGTAGTACCCGGCTCTTAAGATTTATCCGGATAATGCTCTCCCACCGATGTGGCTACCACAGGCTCCCTCATGGACCTCTTTAATTAGCAGTTCAATCTCAAGCTCTGACATGCATCTGAGTAGAGGTGTTAACCTACCCATCTTGTACAGCGTGTCCAAGATTATGACGTATCGGGAAGCTATTCTTTTAATCTTCCGGGCTTCATTGACATCTTCAAGTAATATTTCCTGGGTCGGATAGCTAATGATGGGCCTTATCCATCCTTGGACATCCTCTATTATTAATACTTCCTCTGATTGAATGTTGGGTGCTTCGAGAACTTCTTGGATCACAGTCTTATTCATTCCTGAATTATTTGAGCTTGCTAATCAGGCTAGGAGGTTGGACCGGGCATTGTCTTCTCTTGGTATGTGGACGAGTTTGAATTCTGAGAACGCTTTGGATATTCCAGAAGCTTTCTAAAGGTACTTTATCAAGGTGGAATCCTTCGTCTGTTACTCGTTCTTCATTTTTCCGACCGCTAGTTGGGAGTCGGTCTTCACTAATAAATGTGATACTCCGACCTCTCTCGCCAATTTCATTCCGGCAATCACAACTTCGTACTCTGCTTGGTTGTTGCTAACCTGAAAATTGAAACCTAAAGAGTATTCTAATGTTAGATCTCCGGGTCCTTCCAAACTTATTCCGGTTCCGCTTCCCTTGAGATTTTGAGGATCCATCAACATAGAGGATCCATCTGTTTGAGATCTCTTCTCCAGCTGGTGCACTTAATTCTACCACAAAATCAGCCAGTATCTGTGACACGATACTGGTTCTGGGCACAAAGTTGATTCATACTCGGAGAGCTCTCCTGCCCACTTGACCATCCGTCCTGCTAAGTCAGGCTTTTTTCAGTATTTTTTATTGGGTAATACAACTTGACTGTGATGGGGTGACCTTGAAAATAATGTCTCAGCTTTCGGGATGTGATAACTACTGCCAACGCCAACCGTTCAATCTTCTGGTACCTTAGCTCTGCCCCTTTTAAAAATTTACTGATAAAGTACACGGTTCAGTCTCCGTTTTCTCTATCTTGTACTAAAACCGAGCTAAGGGCTTTATCTGTGACCGACAAGTATAAGACCAAAGGTGTGTTTTCTTTGGGTCTTACTAGGATAGGAGGCGAGGACAGAAAACACTTTACTTCTTAAAAGGCTTATTCACATTCCTATGTCCATTCAAACTCCTTAGACTTCCTTATAGCTGCAAAGAAGTGTATTGATTTGTCTCCTGCACATGATAAAAATTGTGACAATGCAGTTAGTCTCCCGGTCAGCTGTTAGACTTCATTTTTTGTGGTTGGACTTCTCATATCTATTATAGCCTGGCATTTGTCCGAGTTCGCTTTGATTCCCCGGTTGGTGAGCATAAATCTGAGGAACTTCGTGGCTTGTACTCCAAAGGTACACTTGTTCGGGTTCAGTCTCATGTTGTAGCTTCTTATGGATGCAAAGGTTTCTATTAAATCCTTTACATGTGACCAGTTTGCGCTTGTCTTGATAACCATGTCATCTACATAGACCTCTAGATTCCGACCTATCTGAGTAGCAAACACCTTATCCATCAGCCTCTGGTAAGTAGCCCCAGCATTTTTGAGTCCAAAGGGCATGACCTCATAATAATAATTGCTCTGATGTGTCATGAAGGCGGTTTTTTGGGCTTCTATTGGATTCATCCAGAACTGATTGTATCCGGAGTATGCATCTATAAAGCTGAGCAAATGGAACCCAGACGTAGCCTTTATCAGCCGGTCGATGTTAGGCAATGGAAACGAATCTTTAGGACACGCTTTGTTTAGGTCTGTGAAGTCCACACACATTCTCCATTTCCCAGATTTCTTCTTTCCCATCACCACGTTGGATAACTAGGTCAGATACTTGATCTCCTTGATGAACCCGACCTATAACAGCTTGTCGACTTCCTCTGCAATTGCTTTCCTCTTTTCATCGCCACCCTTTCTTTTCCTTTGGGAAACTGGCTTAATATCTGGATCGATTTCTAAGTGATGGCACATGAAATTGGGATCTATCCCTAGCAAATCTGAAGGTTTTCAGGCGAAAAGATCCACATTGTCTTTTAGTGTTTGAACGATCTCTTTCTCGTCTTCGGCGGACAAGTTGTCTCTGATGTGTGTAACATGGGACAGCAGGTGCCCAATCTGGACTTGCTTTGTTTCTTCGTAAGGCATTATGTTGTCTTTAACTGAATCATCATGTGGGTTTATGTCGACCAGGTGAACTTTGAGGGTATTCTTGGGATCTGCTTCTCCGGCAGGTTCCTTTCTTTTCAACTTTAGGCTATCTTTATAACACTTTCTCGCCAGCCCCTAGTAGCCTTTAACAATACCAACCCGGCCATCTCCGAGTAGGAATTTCATTTTCAAATACAGAGTTGAAAGCGAAGCTTCCGTGGCGTTGAATGATGGTCGGCCTATAATGATGTTGTAGGGTGAAGCAGCGTTGACTATCAGGTACCTCACTCGGACGATCTTCGCATTAGCCGTGTTGCCAAAGGTGGTCGGCAACGCTAGGTTCCCGAGCACCTGCAGCTGTTCTCCCAAGAATCCTACTAGACTGCCTTTGAATGGTAATAACTCTGTTGTATCGAGCCTCATTCCTCTAAAAGCATCCCAATACATTATGGCTGAGCTTCCGGGGTCTATCAATACCCTTTTCACGCTCCAGTCTCTTATTTGTACTTTAATAACCATGAGATCATTTTCATGAGCTAGGACTCCTATGGCGTCTCGTTTTGAGAATGTTACAACATCTAAGTTGCCTTCCGGTTTTTCTGGAGATCTCTGGTCAATATGTATGATTGCCCTAGCATATCTCTTTCTGGTCGAACTTGTTTCTCCACCACCAGTAAACACTCAAGCGATGGTGTTTAGCGTGTGCTGAGTTGTCTTTGTCTCGTGACCCTCTTTGGCATCTGAACTCTTCTTTCAGACTGACTTTTCTGGTCCCGGGTCGTCTCAGCGGGGACTTCTCTTGTTATTTTGTGCTCAAGAATCCTTCACATATGCCAAGAGATGGCCTCACTATATTAGAGCTTCAATTTCTTTTTTCAGCTGTTGACAGTCCTTGGTGTGATGTCCCCGTATACAGTGGTAATTACACCAAGCCTCAGGTTTCCTTCCCATGATAGCGTTGGCTCTTTTGGGACGATGAGGCTCCGCTAACAGGTTCATTTGGCCGACTTCTTTAAGGATATTTCTCCTGCTTACATTCATTGGGGTGAAGTCTCTGTCCAACTCACATGACTGTCTATATGGTCTGGGAGCATGTCGTTCGCTCATAGCTACTTGAGGATGCTCCTTTCTCCTATTCGACGCCTCTTCCTTGCTCTTTGTCTTTTCACTGTTGTCCTGGACTCTTTTCTCTTGGTTACTTTCTTCTCCTTTGATGTAACACTCAGCCCGAGTAGTGATCTCGTCCATGCTGATAGTCGACTTCTGAGCTAATGACTCATTGAACTGTCCGACTCGTACTCTATGTTGAAAAGCTCCCACAGATAGTTCCTGATTTAGATGGGATACTTTGAGGGTTTCCACATTGAATCGATCCAGGTACTCACGTAGTGATTCTGACTGTTTCTGTCGAACACTGAATAGTGTGGTCGTGGACACCTTCTGGCGCTTGCTTGCTGAGAAGTGTTGTACTAACTTCTTAGTGAAGTCTTGGTAGCTTACAATGGAGAACCGAGAAAGGCTCATGTACCATCTTAGAGCTACATCCTTAAAGGTACCAGCCATGAGCTTGCACTTCAGTGAATCCGAAGAGGCAACTATGCCCATCTGATTGTTAATGACAATAACATGCTCCTGAGGATCCGTCTTCCCATCATAAGAGGTTAGTGATGGTGCTTTAAAGTTTTTCAGGACGTGGTCGTCCCATATCTCTTGAGAAAGAGGTTGTGGCTCGAGACCCTCATCCTCACGGTCGCCGTCAGCCTGACTTTGTTGTTGAAGAACTTGTATGCTGTCTTGCAACGACTCATTCTACTGACGATTGGCCTCCATCATGGCTAACAGTTGGGCCATGTTTGGAGGATCTCCTTCAGAGGACATGTTGTTAGTGTAAGGTGTGGCCTGGGAGAGTTTTACCTAGACCACACGGTGGACGGCAAATGTTCTAGCCAAAAATGGTTAGATACACCAAAAGTGCTAATTCCCCTTGTCCTGGACAAGAAGAGCTACGGTGTATATTTTGAGAGATATTTGGGGATTTTAGAGCTATACATGTGTTGTGTATTGTCTCAAGATGATTGTGTCTCGCTTAACCCTCATGTGGGAGCCCCTTTTATAGTCTTCCATTAAGATATGCCATTAAAAGAAGTCTCTTGGCCTTCTGACGTTACATGGCCATCATTGCTATAACTCCCCTTCATAAATGTAGGCTTTGAAGCTCTGGTAACGTCCGCATTAATGCGTCGCCACCGTTACAACTATTGGTATGCCGGTTGAGCTCATGTTCGGCGTATGTACTGGGTTGATGGGGTCTGTACTCAACTTTGTAGGAGCTCGGCTGATGGGAGTCGGGTTATGTGACCGGTCTGGGTTATAGAAGATACTTACCTAGCTCTCTGTATTACTCGAACCTTATTGGTATCGTAGTCTAGTTCATACTTAATCTTGGCCGACTACGCAACTCGGCTTCAAATATATTTGGCATGTACAACTAACACCTTAAATGTTACATTTGAGATCCAAAATTCTAACACACACACACACACACAGATATATATATATATATATATATATATATATATATATATATATATATATATTAGCAATACAAAATAAAAAAATATATATTTATATTTTCAAATTACAATTAGTTATTGCCAAAGAAAAAGTAGACAAATTGCAGAGAGTGCAGGGTAAAATTGTGTATATTAAATTTGAATCTGTTATCTGTATGTATGACACTCCATGCGATATGACTTGGTATCACTTTACGAAATAGTAGACCATAGGTACTTTTCAAATGAAAGAAAATGACTTTGTTTTCAAATGTCCTGCATGCACATTGAACAGAATTTGTTCATTATATATTATTTTTATTACAGCATAGTCAATAGAAGAGAGCACCAAAACTATATGATAATACTCGTTTTCATGTTTAGTTTTGGTGCCCAATTCACAAGTTTGATTGTTTCAACCTTTAAGTTTCAAACCCATACGAATTAATACTCAGTCAAATTGAAAGAACTTGATGTAGAGGAAAGGTAGCAACATAGTCTCTATATATATGTATGTCTTCTTGGTCCAAACCACATCATTTCCACCCTCAAGTTAAATACATCAATAGAGAAAAAAAGCAGAAGGGGCATTTTCTTATAATAAATATCTCATCCAAATTAATTACGTTAATACAAATTAAAGATATCAAATACATGGCTTTCTCTTATAACATTTGGAGGATCCTTTTTACCGTTATTGTGGTCATTTTTTTCATTCTGGCCGTTTCTTCTCAACTTGGAGTCAATTGTAGACCTTTGCAAGATGAACGGATTACTCAAGAATTTGATGGGCTTTTGTTGCAGTTTCTTCGTGGTCCATCCAAACCCTCAAGTCCCGATCCAATTCAACCATAAGCAAGGAAAATGTATATACGAAAAGTTGCTCATAATATACTACCTATCTCAGCCTTACTAATACAATATCATAATCTTACTTTGTTTTTATAAATGTTTAAATTCTAACAGCTCACACATGCAGCTATTTGTTGTTTTTCCTTATAAAGATTCTTTTATTCACATTTTTTCTTATGAATGATATGTAACGAAATTTCAACCAAATACAATGATATAAATATCATCTTATCTTGCAAACTATTTCATACAGTCATCTCATTAGGATATATAGTACATGACGTTGGCAGTCAGACTACGGATTTTGCGTAGAAGAGAAACGATTAGGATAAATAAACTCTTGATTTGAGACTTGACGACATTGGTTGGTTTTCACTCCAATATTTAATAGTCTTCGTTTTTAGAGTAAAAATCAACTTGAGAATTTCTCTAAGTGTCTTTTAGTATGGAGTGAATATGGTTGAGAATCGTTTATAAGGTTGGGGTTGAATATGTTAGAAGGTTGGGGTTGAATATGTTAAAAGTTGTGATTTGATGTTTTGATTGAGAGCTAACACTCAATTGTGTCAAAGTAGTTAATCCAAGTTAAGAGTGAGCTGTATTCGACGGAGTTGAATACAATATATAGTTGTGTCGAAATGTAATTTGTAATTTTGTATTTTACATTTTGTTCGTTTTGGGCGTGGGTTGGTTTGTGTAGTTTGGTTCTGGGCTTTAGTTACCTATATAAAGGATTTTTTATGATGTAAACATAAAATTCACTTAATCCTAATTTTTCATAATTCAGTTTACAGTTTTCTCTCTTTTCTGTCCTTCTTCTCTGTCTTTCATTTTTCTCGAAAACATTTGTTCCAGCAAATTGGTATCAAGGAGTCCGATTATGATTCAGAGAGAATCTGTATGGCAAACGAAATAACATCAACGCAATTTCCAGCGAATCTACCAGTTTTCAAAAGGGAGAACTACGAACGGTTGGTTATGTAGATGAAGGTCATTTTTTCAGATTCCAAGATGTGTATGAAATCTTGAACGATGGAGTACCAACATCGGAAGTGAATGCAGATGATATTCAGCAACCTGTGAACAAGATACAAAGAAAGAAAGATGGAAAAAGTTTGTTCTTGATTCACCAGTGTGTGGATTCTAATGTGTTTGAAAATATTATTGAAAAAAAAACTGCGAAAGGTGCGTGGGACAAGTTTAACAGCTTGTACGGCGGAGATGAAAAACTGAAAAAAGTGAAGTTGCAGACGTTGAGAAAGCAATTCAAGATGACTCGGATGAAGGAAAATAAATTAGTCTTGGAATATCTTTCACGTGTGGTGTTGCTAACAAATCAGATGAAGTTGTGTGGTGAATCATTCAACGATTTGCAGAAGATTGAGAAAATATTGAGATCTCTGACTACAAAGTTTGATTATATTAATTATAGTGTCAATTGAAGAGTCTAAGAACCTAGCTTAGATGAAGTTAGAAGAACTTTAAACTTCGTTAGAGGCTCATGAGATGAGGGTGAAACAGAGGAACTCAGAAAGGGAGAACGTGGCTGAACACACACTACAAGCAAGAATCATCAAGTAATCAGGAAAAGAGAAAGGTAAGAATCTTGCTAATGAAGAAAAATACAGAAAGAACTCAAATAATCACTCTGATTCGATCAAGAAATGCATAAAGAACAAGTATTTTAGGAAGAGAGTTGACATGAAGGAGGTGCAGTGTTATAACTGTCAAGGATTTGGTCACTATGCTCGAGACTTTAAGAAAATGAATGAGGCACGAGCAAAAGATATTGATGAAGTGTGTAATACCCTAATTTTTACCCCTAAGATCCCGCATATCATTTGCATCATCTAGCACAAACAAGATCACAAGCTTTGATTCTCCTGCTCTCCTCTGTAGGTTTGCTCTTGAGGGAGATCATCAAGCTCCCCTATTTTCTTGTTTGCTTTACATTTGTTTATGTTTATGTCTACTAACCCTTAATCAAAATCCAAAAATATGTTTGTTTTACCTTTACTATTTTTTTTTCAGGAAAAGATTTGGATCAAGAACATCAAACACTAGTTCCTCATCTTGATTGTAATTCATCTGAACAAAGTCAAACTTTGGTCAACATTGATTTTCAAGTATTATCCAATCCCTAGTTGATCAAGAGTTTCCCAAAGATTTGATTACTTATTTGCCCAAGAAACTCTAAGGTTCATGTGTTCATTTCTATGCCTTCTTTGACAAGTCAAATAAATCGAGCCAGAGCCAAGACAGCACAATAAAAAGCCATTTCCTCATTTTTTCATTGTCTTAATTTATTGAAATCCCGAGGTTAATCGATTAACACATGCACTTTTGCCTAAAAACAGAATTTTCAAGTTCTGTAGCATTTTGCCACCAATTTTCAAATGTGACCTCATGTGGAATATTCTAAATCTTGCAAAATCATCACAAAAATAATTCCCCTACATAATCACAATTAATTCCATCATACACCCTCATTTAATCACACATGTGCACCACTTGATCTTTGATTTTCACTCCAAACCAAATTCCAAGCCACCACTCATTCTAAGCCTAAACTCTACATATAATCCTCATTTCATTCATTCTTCAAGCTTTTGAGAGCCAACTCCACTTTGTCAAATTTCCTTCTAATTCTCTCAGTTTTCTTCACCCACCTAAATTCACTAAAGCTCTTCCTCCATTAAAAGTTAGTAAGCTTTCATTGAAGCTTACTAATCTTTGAGCAAAACCTCCATCAAAACACTTCATCAACATCAAATTCTGTAGATCAATGGTTTGGAGAGTGATTATTAAAGTTGATTTGAAGCAAATTCAGATTTGGATTTGTAAATCTCTAGCTCCACCATTGTTGTGCTTAATTCTCATCTTTCACAATGTGTTCTCTTGTACATTTTTGTTGCTTGATTCCTTGAGCTACATTTGTGATTCCATTGGTGTTAATTGTTCTTAATTTGATGGAATTTTCGTGCTCAATTGAATACATGATCATGAGGTGTTTGAAGAAATGATTGAATCATGGAAATGCAATTTTTCAAACTATTTTTTGCTGTCATAGCAGTGTTAATCGATTAACCATATATTGTTAATCGATTAACACAAGTTAGAATTTTGTTTTTAGTTTGTTTTGGGACTGTTTTGGTTCCTTTTCATCCTTCTTCCATTTCCTTTTGTTTTACCATGAATTATGATGTTTGTTGACTAATTTTCTCTACAAATTCCATCGACTTTAGGTGTTTGATGAAGTTGGATAAACATTCATTAGTTCAAATCTATCTTTAAGTGAATCATTGGATTCATTTTAGGTGCTTTGAATTAGTGATAGGTTTAGTACTTTAATCCACCAAGAAGAGTGATGGAAATTTAAGATGGAATGATCCAAATGTTGTGATTCAGTTTGGTTTCCCTTCTCTCTTCTTCTCTCTTTTTTTCTTTTGGTCAATGAAAATCTTAAATGTCATGGAACTTTATTTTTGAGTTCTTGATCAAGATAAGACCACTACCTCTTTTCTTTTAGTGTGGCGAGCTTTAGGAGATTGACATATATGTCATTTCTCTACTTTGTATTAACACAAACATTGTTATTGACCGACCTCAGATAGTTGTGACTTCTACATAAATCCAATTACGATTGCTTAACATAGCTCTAAATTGGTCTCAAACCGAAAATCGAGTTATTTTTATAAGCGAGTTATAAACCTCCTACTCTCCATGGTGTAATGTGAAATAGATTGTCTATTTGTTGTTAAGGGAGTTGGTTATCATACTCGTCGATTTTATCCGAGTTGGAGCCCTTCCCTTAATGATGTATGGATTCATGTATTCATGCTTACGGTTGAATAGTCGAGTATTCTCCGAAAAACGAAAAAATTGTTCTCCATCATTAACACTAACATACAAAATATATAATTGCACTAACTTTACATTGTGCCATTTAATTTTTCTCTTTATTTTCTTGTCATTTACTTTTATGCTTTTAATTTTCTTTTCATTTTTTATCATATTATCATCTTATTTTCTCTTTGTCCACTTGGACACATGTTTATGTTGATGCTCTTTTTATTTTGTCCACTTGGACCATACTTCTCTTAAGACACTAATAAATACTTAAACACTAAAAAACTTGGTTCTCTTAATCTCGGACTTTTATGGCCTAATGTTTGGACTTTGGACTTTGGACTTCGAACTTAGATCTAGGACCCTTTCCCTTTGCTCTTGGAGATTTGAGACCTTGGACCTTTGTGTTGCTTTTGTCTGTTTTTTGGGAAATTTTATGTGTGCAGGTGTTAATACATTGACCTTGAAAATCATCTAATACATGGCTCTCCTAATTGGCTTTTAATCTTTGGGAAGATTTTTCTTTGATCTTTCTATGGCTTAACTTGGAATTTCTTTGGATGCTTTAATTCGTCTGGTTTAAATCCAAAAGGAAGAGGAATGTTCATGTTGACTTCTTGTCAAGTGTTTGCTCCTTGAGTGGTTAGATGTTCCATTCTTTAGCTTTTATTTTATGTTTTAGGGTAGTCACTTCATCTCCTCCTCATTCTTAAATTTTCAAATCTTCTCCCTTTTTCAAAACCTTCTTGTTTTCAAAACTATAACCTTTATCACAGGTTGACTTTTGTCAAGTGATTTTTTTTCAAACTTCATTTTCTTTAATAAATGTCAATCAAGGTTAAACATATTTTGACCATTTCAAAAAGACATAAAAAAATACTTAAACTCATTCAAACCTTTTGTGCCTTTGTGCACTTTTTCTTTTAAAACCTTTCAAAAAGTTTAGACATGAGTTATATTCATAGTTGAGATGTAATTCTCATATTCCCCATAGTATTTAATATGTTGACATATTCCACTTAGATGTTGAGTGATGGACTTGTTGATTTTTATCCAAGCAAAAATCCTCCATCTTAAGATGATGTAAATGTTGTTTTCTTATACTTGTGGGTGACTAGTCGTAGTTTTCTCCTTAAAATGACGAATTTTCTTTTCATTTAAAATGAACCAAACAAACCAATTTTGTTATTTGTACCACGAACTACGGGGTTTTGATCCTATATTTCACTTTGTGGGTACGTAGGCATGAGGCTCAAGAAGTCTCTCCAAACACAAAAATCATAAAAAATACTTCACTTCTCATTTACCCAATCTCATTTCATATAAACCTTTTCAATCCAAAAAGCGTAGATATTTCAAAGGGTTCCTATAGAGTACTATAGACGTTTTTGGGTGGTAACACCTTCCCCTAGTGTAAACAACCCCCTTACCCAGTCTCTGTTGATTTGTTCTTGTTTAGAACTTGTTTAGGTTTTGTTCTCTCTTTTTCCTTTCCTTTTGGATAAAATAAAATAGTGGTGGCGACTCTTGCTTTATAACTTAAATTAATCAATAGCTTACACTAACAATTTTTTACTTCTACAGAAAAGTGGCAACTCTACAGGGAACTCTAGTTCTTAGCGGGTTCAGTCTACTTTGATTTATTTACACTTATTTCTTTGATTTGTTTGTTATTACTTGTTTTGTTTGGGTGCTTGGTGATCTGTGTGGTGAGATAAGTCTTATACCCGGACTTGTGAACTCTTAAGATAAGATGTGTGGTATAATCGAGGAGATGTTCTTGGAGTAGTCCTTTGCATGTCAAGTCGAGATTCAACGCTCAGTGGAGGCCCCTTTGGGACTACTGATGTCATACGAGTAGTCGTGAATGACATTACTTTTTCCAACCTGGGAGCCCGAGAAGTTGGGGACTGTAGAACCTTTAACCCATCATGGCCTATTAGGACGTAGTGCGGAGATTATACAGGTGTAGACCTGAGATGGTTGCCATGTGATACTACACTTGGACGAGTTTTTCTTGAGAATATTGCTGGTAGGCGAGTAGTCGTTCATACCAATAATATCCGAAAGATGGAATTATGACTCTGGGAAGTTTTTTAGAACATTGTTCTATAGGTGCTGATATACCCTTAGTACACACCATTGTGGGTTGGTTCTCACCCTTGGCTCCATGCTCGTGGCTCGGAACCTTGAACCTCTGTGCCTTTTATGATCTTGTTTGTGGTTGTTGCATACATGCACTCATGCATTCATGAGCATTTTTCTCAAGACTTCAAGGAACTTAGAGGTGCTTTTTGCAAATATTTCAGATGTCAGTGATTATGGATCTTGGAAGAAGGAATACTCAGAAGTATAGTTTTAAGAGTTCCGATCTTGGAGAGTTGAGAAAGCTTGGATCTTTGGTATCTAATCCCGTGGATTTCAGAGGCGGTTATGGGATACTTTTGTCCATTTTGAAGACTGATATGGATGATGGGATTCTCAACACCTTAATTCAGTTCTACGATCCGTTGCATCATTGCTTCACCTTTCCTGACTATCATCTTGTGCCAACTTTGGAATAGTACTCTTATTGGAAGAGTACCCTTTCAGTGGTTTAGAGGAAGTTCCTACGCTTAAGGTCATTGCCAAAGCTATTCATCTCAGAGAGTCAGATCTTAAGGGGAAGTTTGTCACCAAAGGGGGAATTCCAGGGATTAGTGCCAAGTTTTTGATAGGGAAATCTTCCACCTTTGCTACTCTAGGAAGTATGGACGCATTTGAGGCTATTCTTGCTTTGTTGATCTATATTCTTGTGTTGTTTTCTACCATGGATGGTGTTATCGATGTGCACCTTTACTGTACAGGTAGTTTATTTCACACCTGCCGCAGTCTCAACTTTTCAAAGATAAAAAGGATAACCTCAGATGGTCTCAGAGGCTTATGTTCCTCACTCATGCAGACATGACTTGGTATTATTTAGCTTATGATACTGGAGTGCTTATTGATGATTGTGGAGAATTCCCCAATGTGCCTCTTCTTGGTACACAAGGAGGAATTAGTTACAACCTTATTCTTGCTAGATGCCAGTTTAGATATTGCTTGAAGGATAAACCTAGTAGTCTTTCATTATCGGGATTCTTTTTCCTATATGGGGTGGAGAACTTGGAGTTGAAGATGAGGATTGTACATTCTTGGCGCAAGGTCGATTGGAAAGACAAGGGCTAGTTAGGAAGGCAAAATTATGTTGTTTCTGAGTGTTACATTCAGTGGGTTCATGATAGAGCATGTTAACTCAAGATGCCTTATCTTCTTGAGAAGCCACTATTTCCTATTATTACACCATCATATTCTCTTGTTCCCATTGATGATAAGTTGAAACTTCAAGAAGACATAGCTAAGAAGAAGTAAGAGAAAGATGTGTGGGAGAGCAAGTTTCATGCTTCCGATAAAGAGAAAATAGAGTTGCAGAAACAGCTAAAGAAGAAGGATGACTTGATTAAGCTGCTTGAGCGACGTCTTATAAAGAGATCTAGAGATCCAGAGGATTTATTTTCCTCCAGCACTTCATCATCTGCTCATCTTTCTACCTCTGGAGCATGGAAGGGTATTGTGGACCGAAGCATGATGGAGAAAGACACCATGAAGGCTCATTATGAGAGAGAGATCAAGAGGCTTCGCGAGAAGTATCATCCTAGGATTGGACCATCTTCTGTTGTGATTCCACAGATCTAGTTTTATTCCTCTTATGTATTGAGACTCTTTGAGATTGTATTTTAGATGTTGTAATTCTTTTTCCAATATCAATAAAATGAGATTTTTAGTATTCCAAGATTGTGTTTTTTCAATAATATTTGCAATTCACTTTAAGGTTCCTTGAAATCTTTGCATTTGCATTTGCATATCATGCATCATTGTGCATTGTGTTTTTCCTTTTCCAGGTATCTTATATGTTTCCCTTGGTCTTCATTCAGACAAGTTGTCGCATCACTACAATACTCAGGCTAATCAGAGAAAGAAGATGGAAAATTACAACAAGAAAACTGTGAACTTCGTGAAGAGGTAACCACTATGAAGGACAACATTGAGCGACTTTCTGCAAAGATGTAAGCTTTAGTGGCTGCTCAGAATCAACCACCACCGCCTCCTCCTCAGACTCCTGTGCAAAGAACAATGATTTTAGAGATTGTATCAATGCCCATTTCTATGGCCCCGGTTAATGTTTCTCAACATCAGACGCCTTCTGGTTTCCCTTGGGGCATGCCTCTCAATTATGTGCCAAAGGGATATCAACCTCCTGCTTGTGAAGGTCTAAGAGTTCATGCTGTTATAACATTTCCACCTCATGTGGTTAATGTTGTTCGTCATACTGAGATTTCGGTTATTCCTGCCGCTGTATCTGAGCCACCACTCATCGGTCACAGTGTGCCTTATACTGAAGAAAAAATTTTCCACACTGCTCCGAGTGAGAGTTTGGATGTCCTTAATCGTATGGATGATTTTCAAGATCAGTTTGCTGAGATGCAGAAAGAAATTAGGGCTTTAAGAGGGAAAGCGTTATTTAGAAAGAACGCTCACAAGCTTTGTGTTGTCCCAAATGTGAAGATTCCTCCGAAGTTTAAGGTTCCATATTTTGAGAAATATAAAGGGAATACTTGTCCTCAAAGCTATCTGGTTATGTATGCTTGAAATATGTCCACCCATACTGACAATCATCAGTTTCTGATTCATTATTTCCAAGATAGTCTTACCGGTGCTACCCTAAAGTGGTACAAGGGACTTGATAGCTCCCAAATCAAGACATTTAATGACCTATGAGAAGATTTTATCCGTCAGTATAAGTACAATCAGGATATGGCGCCAGAACGTGATCAGCTCCACGATATGTCTCAGAAAGAGAAGGAAACTTTTAAAGAGTACGCGTATAAATAGCACGAGATTGCAGCTCAGATAAACCCTCCGCTTGAAGAGAAATAGATGACCGAAATCTTTCGGAAGACTTTGGGTCTATTTTATTAATAAAAGATGGTTTCAAGTGCACCTAGTGATTTTACGGAGAAGGTTAATATGGGAATGAGATTAGAGGAAGCTGTCCGTGAAGGATGTTTGACAAAAGAAGGTAGTTCTCGTAGTACAAAGAAGCATGGCGCTAGATTTTCTAAAAATAAAGAAGGCGAGACCAATGCCAATTCTCGTGAAGGACGCAGAAGGAATTATGGTAGGAATAATTAGTGTCAGCAACATGTAGCTTCTGTTACACCTGTCATTAATACTGCTCATACTGTTTAAGATACTCCAAATTATCAGCCTCAACAACGCTCTCATAAACAGAACAATCAACAGAGCCGTTTTCAGAAAAAGTTCGACCCAATTCCGATGACTTACTAGGAATTACTCTCTGATTTGATTCAAAAGAACTTAGTTCAAACTCGTGCACCACCTGCTATTCAGAAAGATTCACCGTGGTGGTATAAACCTGAGGCTCATTGTGCTTTCCACCAAGGAGGAGTTGGGCATGACACTAAGAATTATTATCTATTGAAGACGGAGGTGCAAAGGTTGGTCAAGTGTGGTATCTTGTCTTTTGCAGACACCAATCCTAATATGCAATCGAATCTGTTGCCTAAGCATGGTAACGCCTCTGTTAATATGGTATATGGGTGTCCTGGTACATAGTGTATTTTTGATATTCGCTGGATCCAAAGGTCACTTGTTGAGATGCATGCTACTCTGAGTGAATTTAGCCATTATGAACATGATTATGCTGCTTGCTGTATTCGTTATGTGAATCCCCGTGGGTGTGTAATTGTCAAGAGGGATTTACAAGAGATGATTGATCAAAATTTGATTCAAGTCATTGCAAACAGAAATGAAGTTGAGAATGAGGTGAATGTTATAGTTCTGCATTTCAACATCCCAAAGCGTGTTGTAATTTCTTATGATAGTCAGAAATCTACCGATACACCTTCGGTTATCTGTTTTCCTGGCCCAGTACCATATGAGTCAGACAAAGTTGTTCCTTATAGATACAATGCTACCATGTTAGAGGATGGAAAAGAGGTTCCTATTCCTTCTCTTCATTCAGTTGTGACCATTGCAGATGTAGGTCGTGTGACCAGAAGTGGTCGAGTATTTGCTAATGTACCCTCAAAGACTAGTGAAGATGCTCTGGGTAAGCAAGCTCAGTTGAAGACTTATGTTGAGGCTAGTCAGTCTAGTGATGTAAACCAGAAATCAGACAATGATGAAATGCTAAAATTGATCAGAAAGAGTGAATATAATGTGGTAGATCAACTTTTGCATACATTGTCTAAAATTTCTGTGTTATATCTGTTGATGAGCTCCGAAGCTCATAGAGAATCTCTTCAGAAAGTATTGGAACAAGCTTATGTGGACCACGATGTGACGATTAATCAGTTTGATAGCATTGTTACCAATATCACTGCGTGTAACAATCTGAGTTTTTGTGATGAAGATTTGACTGAACATGGAAGGAATCATAATTTGGCTCTCCATATTTATGTGAATTGCCAGAAGGATGTTATGTCCAATGTGATGGTTGACACTGTTTCATCATTGAACATAATGCCAAAATCCACTTTGTCTAAATTGTCATATCAGGGTACTCCTATGAGGTTCAGTGGGGTCATTGTGAAAGCCTTTGATGGCTCAAGAAAGACTGTGATTGGAGTGGTTAATCTCAATATCAAGATACATCTGTGCTTATTCCAAATTACTTTTCATGTAATGGATATTCATTCTGCTTACAGTTGTCTTCTTGGACGCCCTTGGATTCACGAAGTTTGAGCTGTGACCTCGACGCTTCATCAGAAGTTGAAATTTGTTCAGAATGGCAAACTTGTTGTTGGTGGTGGTAAAAAAGCCATATTGGTAAGCAATATTTCATCTTTCTCTTATATTGATGTCGACGAGGATGTTGGAACTCCATTCTAGGCTCTTTCTGTTGTTAATAATGTTGTTAAGAAGAATGGGGTGCCCATGTCTTCTTTGAAAGATGATCAACATGTGTTGGAGAGTGGCCAAGCTTATGGTTGGGGTCGAGTCATTGAAGTTGTTGAGAACAAAGATAGGGCTTATTTGAGTTTTACGCCTGGTTCAACCCGCAAAGAGCTTGAAGGTATTCATGAAGTTTTCCGTAGCGTTGGGTTCATCCATGCCAAGGATCACTTTATTGTTGCAATCATTGAAGATGATCGAGAGGATGATGTTGAGTTTCAAGAATGGGAACTGATAACAAATCAAAAGGACAATTTTTCATTTGTCGAAACTCATACGAATTGCATTGATCCTTTATATTTTAATATGAATTGGACCAACAAAAGATACAAAAGGATATTACTCTTGAATGGGTTTGGTTTTGCAGGAAATGACAAATGAAATTATAAGTTACAAGCAAGAAGAATTTCTGCCCTGAAACTTTCGCGATGCGAACTTTCCTTTGCGTTACGAAAGTTCGCGATGCGACAGGAAGCGACAGGCAGCGGAAGGAAGCGAAAACAAGAAGAGCAAAACAGAACCAAATTACTCAGACTCCGCTTAAAGCGACAGGAATCGACAGAGTTCGCGATGCGAACTTTCCTTCGCATAGCGAAAGTTCGCGATGCGAACTTTACTTCGCATAGCGAAGTATGGCGGTCCCAGAAAGGCGGTTTGAAAGTTCAAATCTTAATGGAGAAGAAAGAAAGTTCGCATAGCGACCAGAACTTTGCATAGCGAACTTAGGCGGCCAAAAACTCTATAAAAGGAGATCAGAGGCAATGCAAAAGGGAGATCTTGTAATTTATCATTGAGAATACTTTGTAATAGATTAGGAGAGGAGGAATATAGAGTTTGTAAGGAGAAGGAGCTGGATACACATCAAGAGTCGGGAAATCGTCGTTGATGTTGGTTCAACTCCATTCTTCCATTGTGTATCAAGCTACCATGATTAGCTAAATCTCTCTCTTGTTGGGATTGGTCGTAGTTCACCGAAACAGTATGTATTTTCGTTAATCATGGAGTTATATGCAATTTACGTATGAATCATTATTGATGTTATCTTTGTTTCACCGATTAATTCTTGGATTGAATTGATATTGACAAATACGATTCTAATCTCGATCTAAGATAACATCTATTAAACCCTAAATGCTAGACATAGATTTAGATTTAATATTCACAAAAAGTATCGAATCTTAATGCTACCGTATTGTTTAATAGGCTGAGAAATTGTCGATTAAACCATAAGGTAGAACTCTCATCAAAGTTTAGACATGAATTTTGTTTGTAAGCGATACGTGATAATATTGAAAAATGCTTAAATTGTGTATAACTGATTTCTGATATACATATTGAATCGGTGGATGAACACCAATTCCCAACAAGTCTATTCCTTTGAAAACTATCTTCATTTATCATACGCATTTACTTTTCGCAATTTACAAACCAAACATCTTGAAACTTTTACTTAGAATCATAGAAAATATTGAACGGTTTTGATATCGCTCCAATCTCTGTGGATATGATAAAAACAAATACTTACATTTGATTGTACTCAACATCAAATTGGCACCGTTGTCGGGGATTGGGGTTTAAGATATTAAAACATCGCAATAGTTTCTAACCTTCTAAGTTGTTATATATTGTATATATTTGTTTTTCGCAACGTGTGTTCAATTGTTGGATAGGTGGGGAAACTTTTGTTTATGCTTCGAGGCAAGAATTCGGAAGAACAGCTTCTTTTTGATCCCGAGACCGAAAGAATTATCCGAAAGAACAAAGGACAAAAGAAGAAACAGAAACAACTACCCAAGTAGAAAAATCACAAAGAAGATTCCGCATCAACTTCTTCAACAAAAGAAACAATGGCTGAAGTTGTCAATGGTGGGCCTTGTCGGAGCAGTCCAAGACGATTAGCTCGCCTCACCAACACTCCAAATAACCGACAGGCTGAAATGAAAACAGGCCTGCTGCAGATCATTTATGCTAACCCCTTTTCAGGTTTGGATCATGAAGATCCATACTCCCACCTCACAAAGTTCTATGAACTAGCCGGTACGTTAGGTGCACCCGAAGCTGAAGAAGAAGCAGGGTTCATGAGGTTATTCCCGCATTCATTGATTGGTAAAGCGAAATATTAGTATCTTGACCAATCTACTGAAACCATGACAAACTGGAATGTTTTGGAAGAAAATTTTCTTAACAGATTCTTCCCTCACAACCGGTTCATGGATGCAAAAATATCCATTGCCGCGTTTCTTCAATCGGCAAATGAAACTCTATGTGAAGCTTGGGAACGTTACAAATTCATGCTAAGGAAATGTCAAAATCATGGTTCTGACAGCCTAACACAAATCCACATCTTTCGCAATGGATTACAGCTCCAACCAAAGCTCTTACTTGACGTAACTGCTGGTGGTTCGTTATTGGCAAAATGTGCAGAAGAAGCAGTTGCAATTATCAACCGAATGGCTCTCACCGATCATCAAGTTCAATATAATCGAGGAACCGCACAAAAGAAACCTGGAATTCTTGAGTTGGATACAAACACTGCAATCTTGGCACAAAATAAGCTTCTCACCCAAAATGTGGAAGAACTCACCAAGCAATTATCCACTTTTCCACAACAACTCAAACAACTGCACGAAGCACCAAAACCACAACAAGTAGCCATGTGAGAACTTTGTACAGGAGACCACCCAACTGGTTTTTGTCCCCCAATTAATGAAGAGGTCAATTATTTGGGAAGCCAGCAGCAGAGACAGTTCCCATACCAGAATAATCAAGGTTACTCATACAACAACAATGCAAGCTATGGCCAAAACAGGCAGAACCAATACAAAATTTATACTCAGCCAGATAAGATTACAAAGATAGAAGAATTCTTGAATCAATTTATGCAGATATCCATGGCAAACCAGAAAAATACAGATGCCTCAATCAGAAATCTTGAAACACAAGTAGGGAAAATTGCAAAACAGTTGAATGAGCAACAACAAGGACCATTCTCTGCCGCCACTCAGCCCAATCCAAAAGAAACATGCAATTCAGTCACAACAAAGATTGGGAGAGTGGATGAAAGAAAAGTTGAAGAAAATACCAAAGAAAAAGAAAAATTGGAAGAAGAAAACAATGTTGATCCTGGAAGCATTACAATACCTGTTACCATTGAAAAAATGAATTTTGATCAAGCTTTGATTGATCTTGGTTCAAGCACCAATCTTCTTCCATTTTACGTTCTTAAAAAGATCGGTAACCCGGAAATGGAGCCTACAACAATGTTGTTACAACTTGCTGACAAATCCATTGCAAAACCAGTTGGCATGATAAAGAATATAATGGTCAAACTTAAGAGATTTATATTCCCAACAGATTTTGTGGTGATCAACGTTGAAGAAGATCATAACAGTCATCTGATTTTGGGGCGGCCCTTCATTAAAACAGCCCGAATGATGATTGACATAGATAAAGGCAAGATGAAAGTAAGGTACAAAGATGAAGAGGTCAATTTCAAATTGTTTCAACACAAAGAGGATGATTATTACAAGATGGAGGCTCCTGATGAAATAGGCCTGGAATTGAAGATAAAGAATGACAAAGAAAGGCCAAAGGGTAGTGGCATTGATACTTTGATGAATTCCTACAAACCACCTTGACATCTCTTGAAACAGGCATCGAGCTAACGACGTTAAACAAGCGCTGGTTGGGAGGCAACCTAACGTCGTAAGCCATTTCATTTTCTAGCTTTCAAGTTCTTTTAATTTCAGTTCTAATTTCAGCACTTTCTTTAAAATGCCATTGAAACTCTTTTGATAATAGTGCATACTATAAATTCACTTGGTTCTCCTTTTTAGCACTTGGTGTTAGTTTGCTACAGTCTTTTTTGAACACAAATTGCTATGTGATCCTCATCATGAGCATGGAAGGCTTGTTCCAAATATTTTGAACAAAGGCCAAGTCAAGTATTGTGAGCAAATAACAAAGAAGGAGAATGAGTGGTAATGATACAAATCAGATGAACATCAAGCAAGGTACATGTTCACTTGCTTTGTAGAATTGTAGCATGATTTTTGAGTTCTGTTTTCTCTTATGACTATCATAGCATGGCTCATTCACATTGTGCACACACTTGGTTGAATCTTTTAGCAAAAACCAGAAAAGTGAGGTGAACTCCCAATGTGTACAAAAACTGCGAAATCCTTGTGTTTAACTCGGTTGATTCATGTTCAATTTGAAAATTCCATTTGAGCTTTGTAAAGGTATAGAGAGGATCAAGGCAATTGTTTGATTTTGAGAAAAACCACCATAGCCAAAAATATTTTCATCAAAACCTGTAAGTGAGTGAGCATTTGTGCCCCCTCTTTGAACCAGAAAAATCAAAGGATGGATCAACTTCTGAAAATACAAAAACCACTTAGTGAAGTCATGATCCATCCAAATTTGTTTCGGCACAACTTGAACTATAATGGTTTGAATCATCAAGATGCTTCACTCATAAAAAGAAATAAGTTAGGGAGAGAATGGATGATGATGCCAAAAGGAAAAGAAAAAGAGAAGAAAGATCAAAAGAGAAAAAGAAATACAAAATGCAGAAAAACTTGGTATCATAAAAAGGAAAAAGATTGAATAATCAAAAGAAAAGGAAAAATCATGGTGATGAAGTAAGGAGTGAAGCAAGAAAAACAAGTTACAAAAGTGGACAGATTTTAGAAAATTAGCTTTAGGAGAAAAACCATATCTTTAGGAAACCTGGCCACATTACAACCTTCACAAGCCCTATGTGATTTATGCTTTTAAGTGCTCAAGTTTCTGACTTATTTTGGATGAAAACATGAATTGGCCCGGATGTTGACCAAGTGATCAAATGAGAGTCATCATACCACATAAAACAAACTTCAAAAGTCTTCATTCCTTTTATGAAGAAGAGTGTTAGGAGGGATTCAAGTAAGTGCGTCATTATATTTTTGAGTTTATAATGTGATTTTGTAGGCGAAAACTTAATTCCATAATCATGTTCTGATTCTATAAGCAGTTGAACATGTTTCTTGCTTAACAAGTAATCACTTGAACCATTCATTTTTCAAAAGAGTTATTCTAAATACTTGCTTGAAAATACTAAGACAGTTCATGAAAAGATCATGCTCTTGATTGAGGACAACCAAGAAACTAAGTTGGGGAGAATTTGATAACAAATCAAAAGGACAATTTTTCATTTGTTGAAACTCATACGAATTGCATTGATCCTTTATATTTTTATATTAATTGGACCAACAAAAGATACAAAAGGATATTACTCTTGAATGGGTTTGGTTTTGCAGGAAATGACGAAGGAAAACATCAGTTACAAGCAAGAAGAATTTATGCCCTGAAACTTTTGCGATGCGAACTTTCCTTCGCGTAGCGAAAGTTTGCGATGCGACAGGAAGCGACAGGCAGTGGAAGGAAGCGAAAACCAGCAGAGCAAAACAGAACCAAATTACTCAGACTTCGCTTGAAGCGACAGGAAGCAACAGAGTTCACGATGCAAACTTTCCTTCGCGTAGCGAAAGTTCGCGATGCGAACTTTACTTCGCATAGCGAAGTATGGCGGTCCCAGAAAGGCGGTTTGAAAGTTCAAATCTTAATGGAGAAGAAAGAAAGTTCGCATAGCGACCAGAACTTCGCATAGCGATCTTAGGCGGCCAAAAACTCTATAAAAGGAGATCAGAGGCAATGCAAAAGGGAGATCTTGTAATTTATCATTGAGAATACTTTATAATAGATTAGGAGAGGAGGAATAGAGATTTTGTAAGGAGAAGGAGCTGGATACACATCAAGAGTCGGGAAATCGTCGTTGATGTTGGTTCAACTCCATTCATCCATTGTGTATCAAGCTACCATGAGTAGCTAAATCTCTCTCTTGTTGGGATTGGTCGTAGTTCACCGAAACAGTATGTATTTTCGTTAATCATGGAGTTACATGCAATTTATGTATGAATCATTATTGATGTTATCTTTGTTTCACCGTTTAATTCATGGATTGAATTGATATTGACAAATACGATTCTAATCTCGATCTAAGATAACATCTATTAAACCCTAAATGTTAGACATAGATTTAGGTTTAATATTCACAAAAAGTATCAAATCTTAATGCTAATGTATTGTTTAATAGGCTGAGAAATCATCGATTAAACCATAAGGTAGAACTCTCATCAAAGTTTAGACATGAACTTTGTTTGTAAGCGATATGTGATAATATTGAAAAATGCTTAAATTGTGTATAACTGATTTCTGATATACATATTGAATCGGTGGATGAACACTAATTCCCAACAAGTCTATTCCTTTGAAAACTATCTTCATTTATCATACGCATTTACTTTTCGTAATTTACAAACCAAACATCTTGAAACTTTTACTTAGAATCATAGAGAATATTGAACGGTTTTGATATCACTCCAATCCCTGAGGATACCATAAAAACAAATACTTACATTTGATTTTACTCAACATCAGGAACCATACCTTGATGATCTAGGATACTTTTCTGAGACAGAAGATACATATGTACTGTTTCATATCCCTCGACCGAGGCCTAAAGAACCTGAACATGAAGTCAGTGCCATCATTGAAGATGATAAAGAGGAAGAAACACTAACTTTGTGACCCGTGGATTGATTTTCCAAAACTGGATAGCTGTTGACGTTCCTACTCTTGTTCTGTTTCAAAGTAATTTGGTTTTAATATCTTTCAAAAGTCCTTTCACTCTGCCCAAGGTGAAAGTGAATTTGTGAGGGCTTTGTTTCAACTATTATCATCATCAATAAAATGTTATTTTGTTTATCCATATTATGTTTTCCCTTTTTGCTTTATTTCTGAAAAATGGTAACATAAAAAACCAAATAATAATAATAATAATAATATGATAATGACTTTTATCTGCATGATACTTGCACTTCTGTTCATATTCTAAAATCAAATATAAATTATTGTGCAGATTGATTCCAACTTTGAATTCCTTGTGTAAGAAGCGGAAGAAGATGACACTAAGGAGATTCCAGATGAGATTTCTCGGTTGCATGAGCACGAGGAAAAAGCCATTCAGCCTCATGAAGAACCGGTGGAATTGGTTTACTTTGGTTCAGAGGAAGAAAGAAAAGAAGTCAAAATTGGGGCACCGCTTGGTCCAGATGTTAAAAAGAGGATGGTAGAGCTTCTCAGAGAATACGTTGATATATTTGCTTGGTCTTATCAGGATATGCTACGTCTTAATACTTATATTGTGGAGTACAAATTGTCGTTAAAGCCAGAATGTCTGCAAAAATGAAAAAAAAATGAAAAATGAAAAAATGACTGTAAAAAGAGTTGAAGAAAAAAGGAAGAAGAAAAAAATGATGATGAGTCATTATGGTGGCTACTGACTATTTTACCAAGTGGGGTGAAGTGACATCATATATCAATGTGACCAAGCAAGTAATGGTCTGGTTTATCAAGAACCAAATCATCTGTCGGTTTGGCGTTCTAAGCAAGATAATCATGGATAATGGGTTGAATCTGAATAATAAGATGATGAAGGAATTATGCGATGACTTTAAGAATTAGCATCATAATTAATCTCCCTACAGACCCATGATGAATGGGGTTGTTGAAGTTGCTAATAAGAATATCAAGAAGATCATTCAGAAAATGGTTGTTACATATAAGGACTGGCATAAGATGCTCCCTTTTGCTCTGCATGGGTATTGTAACACCCCTTCTATACCCCGTACAAAAACGGAATAAAAAAATAATCTTATAATAAAACATCAGAGCAAAGATTAAGTCATTTAGATATAAACAGAGATGTCACATCAACGTCAACTAAAAACAACCTGCTCATAAAGATATATAACACCTGGATAGTTTTTATAAACAAAGGAACTCCGTTCCAAAATATCAGCATTCAGTTACAGAATTAAAGCGGAACATCCATAACTGATGTTATCACAAGTGATAAGTTTGTCATATTCATATTCATACACACAACTATACACATGCCAAAAGTTGACATATAAACACTCAAACCCCGACTACCCGTGTTACATATCAGAGCCGACGGAACGACAAAAGACGAAGACCTAATCTTCATAAAAAGACTCCAGCATCTAATCTGCAATGCCATTACAGCATTAAACCACAACAGAAAGGTGAGAAACAGGATTATAATACAATTGCATAATATTATAAACACTTAGCAAAATATGAACAATTATTTCTCACCACACATTAATGAAACTTGTAAAAGAATACAAGACATATTAAATCAATAATCACGCACCAATCACATAAGCACATACATTAAAACAATGCATAGCAATTCTATCACAAGAATTCCTCACATAATCATTCACACAATGAATTATACAAATGCACAGAGACCGACACAACGACTCTATGCATGCGGTACCAATCCAACCTTGTAATTCATTAGTCCCCCAGGAACTCTTGGAATCATCGCTCGTTACATAGAGTAACTCCCCGTCGGGCCTACGATGTTCCCCGTCGCTATAAACCATTATTTCAGGGCGTACGACGTTTATGGATTGCTCTAGTCCACTATTTCAAGGCGCACAATCCGATTGCCATAGTCCACTATTTCAGGGCGCACAATCATTTGTGATTAATCGCTTCTACCATTATTTCAGGGCGTAAGACGATAAAACTGATTCATCTATGAATCTTCCAATGCAAGAATGCATATCATGATACTTGACACATTAATGACCCATGCCAACATCAAATGCTCATGCATTAACAATAATCATGTATTTCAAGTACATATAAAGTAATGCACACAATTGCCCAAAATGGCCACAAACACCAATATACCATTCCACAACATCAAATTCCCATCAAAGAATCATCACACAAGCCATCTCATAACATATCATAATATGTCTTACAATATTGAAAAATAACTCAAAATTCCATTTTTCGGTTTTCCGAAAAAGTCGGCTAAAAGTCGGCCAAAAATAATATTTTCTATCATCATCAAAAAGTAATCATCGACAGCTTCGATTCAGTATAAAGAACTCTTAAATACGATAAACGGTTAACAAGATATGAATATTTCAAAATAACGCAAAAACATAAACCCGACGCCCGATACTACGAAACGGTTTGTAAAAACTGTACTGATTGGACCAAGTTCAGACCCCAAAACTATTTTTCCTAGAAAGAACATCTCGTTAGCTTTCCAACGCTTCGAACGGGGGTTAAAACCGACTTACGGTTCAAGAGATATGAATTTCCGGAGTTCCCCCGACAAACCCGAATTTTCTGGTTCAGCACAGTATGTATCGATACATAGGCTTATGTATCGATACAAAAAGGCCACATGTATCGATACATAGCACGCATGTGTCGACACATGCTGTAGTGAAAATGTTGTTTTCCCAAATTTCTCCAGTATGTATCGATGCATAAGGGTTATGTATCGATACATAAACCATTTCGTATCGATACATAGCTGTTATGTATCGATTCATAACTCTGTTTTTCCTCAAAAACAAGATTTTCTCAAAATACACCTTTGCTACCATTTTTCCAAAGTGCCCGGAAACTCGACTAAATCGAACATTTTCACCAAAACAAACATATACGCGCAACCACCAAATACATAAGAACAATTTAGAACACATAAATGAAATTTCTACGACGTTCGATTTTTCGATTAAATTTCAACCTTTCAAAAACCAGAATTTTCAAACATCACCGAATCGAATAAAAAGCACGCTACACGACGACCTAACCTTACTCGATACAACTACGTAGTTTATTTCGAATTCTAACCGCGAAAACATCAGTTTTTATCGATTTCCTACAATTCGACCTAAACGGACAAAATAACGGAAACATAATGAAAACTAACCAAAACATAACCAAACTTCATGAAACTTTAAACAGCAGCTCACATACATATAACCAACCAACACATGTATTTATACGACTTTTCGACCGTAAAAACATCGGTTTCTATCGATTTCGTCCAATACGGCATAAACGGAAACATATGGAAAACCAACCAAAACATCCACACAAAACATACATAATCATACACAATCAATATAATAACCGAGTTTCGCACCCTTACCCGATTTAATCGTGTTTTAGAAAGTCGGGAGATTGATTTCTTCCTTCACAAGTTTTTCCTCTCTTTTCTTCTTTCTCTTCTCTTTTCCTCTTCTCTCTTTTTCTTCTCTTTTGGGAAACTCTTACTAACTTTTCTGTTTCTTCTTTTTCTAAACTTATACTAACTATTTTCTTTTATATTTTCTTAACTTAAAAATTCTAAACATTTCTAATAAATATCTAAACTAACTATTATTAACTAACACTATTAATTATGAAATATGTCAAATACCCTCTATTCCAATTTTCCCCGCAAACTCTCAAAAACGGTAAAAATACACAATGTGCAAAAATAACATATATTCACACCAATTAGCAATTAACATAAATATTTCTCAATTAAAAATAAAGACTATACCAATTAACACCAAAAAGCACGGGAAAAGGAAATATTAAAAACGGACCGTTACAACTCTCCCCCACTTTAGAAATTTTCGTCCTCGAAAATATTACCTGATTCAAACAACTCCGGATACGACTCCCGCATCCGACTTTCCAATTCCCAAGTCAAATTACCCTCAGCAGCGCCTCCCCACGCCACTTTCACAAGTGCAATCTTCTTGCCTCTTAACCTTTTCAACTCGCGATCTAAAATCCTCACCGGTAAAACCTCAACCGTAAGATTATCTCTTACCTCAACCTCATCCATCGGAATCACATGAGACGGATCTGGAACATACTTCCGTAGCTGTGAAACATGGAAAACATCATGTAGATTCGAAAGATTCGGTGGCAATGCTTTCTGTAAGCCACTGCACTAACTCTTTCGGATATCTGATATGGACCAATAAACCGCGAAGTAAGCTTCCTCGACTTCAACGCACGTCCAACACCAGTCACCGGCGAAACCCTCAAAAACACATGATTTCCCTCTTTAAATTCCAGATCCCTCTTCCTCTTATCATGGTAACTCTTTTGCCTACTCTGAGAAGCTTTCATCTTCTCCCGAATAAGTTTCACCTTCTCCGTCGTCTGTTGAACTAACTCCGGTCCAACTACCGCACTTGCACCAGATTCATGCCAACACAAAGGTGTTCGACATCTTCTTCCATAGAGTGCCTCAAAAGGTGCCATTCCAATACTCGAATGGAAACTGTTGTTATACGTGAACTCGATCAACGAAAGAAAACTGTCCCAAGCACTACCTTGCTCAAGAACACAAGCTCTCAGTAAATCTTCCAATGACTGAATTGTTCTCTCCGTCTGACCATCAGTTTGCGGATGATAAGCAGAACTCAATCTCAGCTTAGAACCTAACGCCTTTTGCAAACTTTCCCAAAATCTGGAAGTAAACCTCGGATCACGATCAAAAACAATACTCAACGGAACGCCATGTAACTTCACAACCACACTGATATAAATCTCAGCCAAACGCTCCATAGAATAACTGATATCAATCGGAATGAAATGCGCCAATTTAGTCAGTCTATCCACGATCACCCAAATAACATTATGCCTACTCGGAGAATTAGGCAAACCCGTCACAAAATCCATCAAAATACTATCCCATTTCCACTCAGGAATATCCAACGGTTGCATTAATCCTGCAGGCCTTTGATGTTCTACCTTTGACTTCTGACAAGTCAAACACGCATACACAAATTGAGCCACATCTCTTTTCAAACCAGACCACCAAAAGATCCTCTTCAAATCTTGGTACATCTTATTAGCACCAGGATGTATACTCAAACTACTCTGGTGTCCTTCCTCAAGAATCATCTTTTTCAACTCTGCATCATCAGGTATACAAATTCTACCACGGAATCTCAAAATACCCTGATCATCCACTTTAAAGTCACCATTCACTTCTTGATTCCCAACAAGCAACAAATCAACAAGTTTCAAATCCAACTTCTGTTTCTCTTTAACAGACAACAGAAAATCATTAGTAACCTTCAACATACCCAGCTTCACACTCTCATGCGAAAGCTCACATACTAAACTCAAGTCTCGAAATTGCTCCAATAGTCCCCACTCTTTCACCATCAAAGCAGATATACTCAAAGATTTCCGACTCAAAGCATCAGCTACCACATTAGCTTTACCAGGATGGTAATTCAAGCTAAAGTCATAGTCCTTCAAAAGTTCCAACCATCTACGCTGCCTCATATTCAACTCTTTCTGATCAAACAAGTATTTCAAACTTTTATGATCACTAAAGACTTCGAATCTAGAACCATAGAGATAATGCCTCCAAATCTTCAATACAAAAACCATCGCAGCTAATTCCAAATCATGAGTAGGGTAATTCTTCTCATGAACTTGTAACTGCCTCGAAGCATAAGCAACCACCTTACCGTCTTGCATCAAAACACCACCTAAACCAATCATAGACGCATCACAATACACCACGAACGATTCACTAGGATTCGGTAAGATCAAAATCGGAGCTGTAGTCAATCTCTTCTTTAGCTCATTGAAACTCTCTTCACATCGAATATCCCAAATAAACGCCTTACCCTTACAAGTCAGTTGGGTCAACGGAAGTGCCAACTTGGAAAAACCTTCGATAAACCTTCGGTAATATCCAGCTAACCCCAGAAAACTTCGAATTTCAGTAACAGATCTAGGAGCCTCCCATTGTAGAACTGCCTCTACCTTGGATGGATCCACCGCTATACCATTACCTGAAATCACATGCCCAAGAAAACTCACTTCTGACAACCAGAACTCACACTTGGACAACTTAGCAAAAAGTCTCTTCTCCTTCAGAATCTGCAACACAATTCGCAAATGCTCCGCATGTTCTTCCTAAGACTTAGAATAAATCAAAATGTCATCAATAAACACAACAACAAATTGATCTAAATGCTCATGGAATATACGATTCATATACTCCATAAACACTCCTGGCGCATTAGAAACCCCGAACGGCATCACAGCAAACTCGTAATGCCCGTAGCGTGTCCTAAAGGCCGTCTTCTGAATATCCTCCTCTTTAACCCGAATTTGATGGTATCCTGACCTCAAATCAATCTTAATAAACACACTTGCACCTACCAGTTGATCCATCAAGTCATCGATCCTTGGAAGTGGATATTTATTCTTAATCGTCACCTTATTCAACTGACGATAATCGATACATAAACGCATACTTCCATCTTTCTTCTTAACCAACAAAACAGGTGCACCCCAAGGTGATACACTAGGCCTCACAAACCTCTTTTCCAACAACTCATTCAATTGCTTCTTCAACTCTACCAACTCAGATGCTGACATCCGATATGGAGCCATAGATACAGGTCTAGTACCAGGAACTAGGTCTATAGAAAATTCCACCTCTCTTTCTGGCGGCACATCTGAAAAATCATCCGGAAACACCTCCTGAAAATCACACACAACAGGAAAACTCTCAATTGTAACTTGACTCTCCACAGACAACGATGCAAACAACCCGAACAACTGAGCTTCCTCTGCCAAAAGTTCCTTCAACTCTTTGGTAGATAAGAAATCAGATTCCTTTTCTTCTCCAAGAGAAGGAAATCGCACCAACTTAAGATAACAATCAAGATTAACACGATTTAACTCCAACCAGTTCATTCCCAGAATCACATCCAGATCCTTCAACGGCAAACAAACCAAATCCATAACAAAATTTCGACCATAGATCGACAAAGGACAACTCAAACAAACAAGAGAAGTAGTCACCGACCCCGTAGCTGGAGTCTGGATAACCATCTCTCCACTCATCGACGACGTCAACAAATTCAAACGTTTCACACAATCAATCGAAATAAACGAATGAGTCGCTCCAGTATCAATAATAGCAATTAAAAGATTACTATTAATAAGACATGTACCTCTGATCAGGCGATCTGCATTAGTAGTCTGAGTTCCTGCCAATGCAAACACTTTTCCTCCAGGTTGAGCCTGTCTTGGTTTCGTGCACCTCGTACTAACATGACCAACTTCCCCACAATTATAACATGTAACCCCATTCTTCCTCCTACAATCAGCAGCCACATGACCCTTCAAACCACAATTAGCACACTTATCCACATTATTCATATTCCTCTTACATTCCGATATACGATGACCTAAACCACCACAATTGTAACATTTCACAGCAGAATTCATTCCTCCACCACTAGGCTTCCTATCAAAAGTAAACTTCTGTTTCCCTTTATCAACAGGGGTAGCATAAGGCCTACCTCTGAACTGCCCCTTTCCTTTCTTATCATTCAGATTCTTGTAATGAGTAGCACGCGCTTTGCTATCCTCATCAAAAATCCGACTCTTGTTCACCAACACTGAAAACTGTCTTATCTCCTGATAACCGATACCTTGCTTGATTTCTGGCCTCAAGCCATTCACAAATTTCAGACACTTAGACCTCTCCGAACCAGCCGTATTATAATTGGGACAAAACTTCACCAGTTCCTCAAACTTAGCAGCATAATCCGCAACAGAGGAATTATCCTGCTTCAGTTCAAGAAATTCAATTTCCTTTTTACCTCTCTCATCTTCCGGAAAATACTTTTCAAGAAAAGCATCTTTGAACACAGCCCATGTAACCACTATCTCATCCTCCTCAAACCTCTGAGAAGCATTCGCCCACCAGTCTTCAGCTTCCTTTTCCAACACATGAGTACCAAACTGCACCTTCTGATCCTCGGAACACCTAATGAAACGGAAGATCTTCTCAATCTTCTTCAACCAAATCTGTGCTCCCTCAGGATCATGAGTACCCTTGAATCTCGGTGGATTATTCTTCTGAAACTTATCCATACTACGCGATTCCTCGTCCGCCGCAGCATTGGGTAAATTCTGCATCGCTTGCGCCATAGCTTGCATGGCCGCAGTCATAGTAGCATCGCGTCTTCCCGCCATAATCTGAATATTTGCCAATGATAGCAAATTATGGTTAAACAACCACTCAACAGAGTGCAACAGTCCAACAACGACACAAAGACACGGTCGGACAGACCAAACAGACACTGGCTCTGATACCACTTAATGTAACACCCCTTCTATACCCCGTACAAAAACGGAATAAAAAAATAATCTTATAATAAAACATCAGAGCAAAGATTAAGTCATTTAGATATAAACAGAGATGTCACATCAACGTGAACTAAAAACAACCTGCTCATAAAGATATATAACACCTGGATAGTTTTTATAAACAAAGGAACTCCGTTCCAAAATATCAGCATTCAGTTACAGAATTAAAGCGGAACATCCATAACTGATGTTATCACAAATGATAAGTTTGTCATATTCATATTCATACACACAACTATACACATGCCAAAAGTTGACATATAAACACTCGAACCCCGACTACCCGTGTTACATATCAGAGCCGACGGAACGACAAAAGACGAAGACCTAATCTTCGTAAAAAGACTCCAGCATCTAATCTGCAATGTCATTACAGCATTAAACCACAACAGAAGGGTGACAAACAGGATTATAATACAATTGCATAATATTAAAAACACTTAGCAAAATATGAACAATTATTTCTCACCACACATTAATGAAACTTGTAAAAGAATACAAGACATATTAAATCAATAATCACGCACCAATCACATAAGCACATACATTAAAACAATGCATAGCAATTCTATCACAAGAATTCCTCACATAATCATTCACACAATGAATTATGCAAATGCACAGAGACCGACACAACGACTCTATGCATGCGGTACCAATCCAACCTTGTAATTCATTAGTCCCCCAGGAACTCTTGGAATCATCGCTCGTTACATAGAGTAACTCCCCGTCGGGCCTACGATGTTCCCCGTCGCTATAAACCATTATTTCAGGGCGTACGACGTTTATGGATTGCTCTAGTCCACTATTTCAAGGCGCACAATCCGATTGCCATAGTCCACTATTTCAGGGCGCACAATCATTTGTGATTAATCGCTTCTACCATTATTTCAGGGCGTAAGACGATAAAACTGATTCATCTATGAATCTTCCAATGCAAGAATGCATATCATGATACTTGACACATTAATGACTCATGCCAACATCAAATGCTCATGCATTAACAATAATCATGTATTTCAAGTACATATAAAGTAATGCACACAATTGCCCAAAATGGCCACAAACACCAATATACCATTCCACAACATCAAATTCCCATAAAAGAATCATCACACAAGCCATCTCATAACATATCATAATATGTCTTACAATATTGAAAAATAACTCAAAATTCCATTTTTCGGTTTTCTGAAAAAGTCGGCTAAAAGTCGGCCAAAAATAATATTTTCTATCATCATCAAAAAGTACTCATCGACAGCTTCGATTCGGTATAAAGAACTCTTAAATACGATAAACGGTTAACAAGATATGAATATTTCAAAATAACGCAAAAACATAAACCCGACGCCCGACACTACGAAACGGTTCGTAAAAACTGTACTGATTGGACCAAGTTCAGACCCCAAAACTATTTTTCCTAGAAATAACATCTCGTTAGCTTTCCAACGCTTCGAACGGGGGTTAAAACCGACTTACGGTTCAAGAGATATGAATTTCTGAAATTCCCCCGACAAACCCGAATTTTCTGGTTCAGCACAGTATGTATCGATACATAGGCTTATGTATCGATACAAAAAGGCCACATGTATCAATACATAGCACGCATGTGTCGACACATGCTGTAGTGAAAATGTTGTTTTCCCAAATTTCTCCAGTATGTATCGATGCATAAGGGTTATGTATCGATACATAAACCATTTCGTATCGATACATAGCTGTTATGTATCGATTCATAACTCTGTTTTTCCTCAAAAACCAGATTTTCTCAAAATACACCTTTGCTGCCAGTTTTCCAAAGTGCCCGGAAACTCGACTAAATCGAACATTTTCACCGAAACAAACATATACGCGCAACCACCAAATACATAAGAACAATTTAGAACACATAAACGAAATTTCTACGACGTTCGATTTTTCGATTAAATTTCAACCTTTCAAAAACCAGAATTTTCAAACATCACCGAATCGAATAAAAAGCACGCTACACGACGACCTAACCTTACTCGATACAAATACGTAGTTTATTTCGAATTCTAACCGCGAAAACATCGGTTTTTATCGATTTCCTACAATTCGACCTAAACGGACAAAATAACGGAAACATAACGAAAACTAACCAAAACATAACCAAACTTCATGTAACTTTAAACAGCAGCTCACATACATATAACCAACCAACACATGTATTTATACGACTTTTTGACCGTAAAAACATCAGTTTCTATCGATTTCGTCCAATACGGCATAAACGGAAACATATGGAAAACCAACCAAAACATCCACACAAAACATACATAATCATACACAATCAATATAATAACCGAGTTTCGCACCCTTACCCGATTTAATCGTGTTCTAGAAAGTCGGGAGATTGATTTCTTCCTTCACAAGTTTTTCCTCTCTTTTCTTCTTTCTCTTCTCTTTTCCTCTTCTCTCTTTTTCTTCTCTTTTGGGAAACTCTTACTAACTTTTCTTTTTCTTCTTTTTCTAAACTTATGCTAACTATTTTCTTTTATATTTTCTTAACTTAAAAATTCTAAACATTTCTAATAAATATCTAAACTAACTATTATTAACTAACACTATTAATTATGAAATATGTCAAATACCCTCTATTCCAATTTTCCCCGCAAACTCTCAAAAACGGTAAAAATACACAATGTGCAAAAATAACATATATTCACACCAATTAGCAATTAACATAAATATTGCTCAATTAAAAATAAAGACTCGACCAATTAACACCAAAAAGCACGGGAAAAGGAAATATTAAAAACGGACCGTTACAGGTATCGTACATCCGTCCGCACTTCAACAGGGGGAACCCCTTTCTCTCTTGTTTATGGTATAGAAGCAGTGCTCCTGGTAGAAGTTGAAATCCCTTCTATGAGAGTTTTGATGGAAGCTGAATTGTCTGAGGCTGAATGGTGTCAAAGCAGATACGATCAGTTGAATTTGATTGAAGAGAAAATAATGAAGGCTTTGTGTCATGGCCAATTATATCAAAAGAGAATGAAGAAAGCTTTTGGCAAAAAGGTTCGACCTCATGTATTCAGAGAAGGTGACCTCGTGCTAAAAAAGATCTCAACTTTTACAACTGACTTTAGGGTCAAGTGGACTCCTAATTATGAAGACCCATATGTTGTTAAGAGTGCCTTCTATGGGGGTGCATTAATTCTTACAATTATGGATGGTGAAGAGTTCACTCGTTCTGTGAATACCGATGCAGTCAAGAAATACTTCGCCTAAAATATAAAATAATAACTCGCTAAGTTGAAAACCCGAAAGGGCCGCTTAGGCAAAAATGAGCGTCTCGGTGGGCTGAAAAACCGAAAGGGCGGTCCAGGAAAAACTTAGAGACAAAAACAAAAATAATTATCCCGGTAGATTGAAAACCCGAGAGGGCAATCTAGGCAAAAATTAGGGATCATGGCAAGTAGCTGCATCTGGCCAGTCTTGATCACTTGAAGCAACATTGCTTGTCAACGATTCTCTTTCAATCATTCTCAGCAGAAATTTTGATCACAGTAGAATTCAGAGTTGTTATGAAGAATAGTAGACATTGTATTTCAATGTAACCCTTTAGATTGTATTTACCATTTTTCAAACTTTGTAATAATCCATGGAATTACGCCATTTGTAGACTACCATGCTATCAGTAAAATTTGGGCCTTCGTCCCTTTATTTGCAATTCTTACTTTGTTTATGTTTGCAAAATTACATTTACTGTTGATGATGCTTTTTTTTAACAAAATATGAATAATTGATTTAATTTTTTTAAAATTAATAAAAATATTTTTCTTTGATTTAAGAACATAAAAAGGAATGTCAACAATTATTCCAAGAACGGTAAAATCGCGAAGCACAAAGCTTAGTGTTTTCCTCAGCAGGGTTCGTTCTTTTTCTCCCCATTAGAGTTTGTTGATAATTCCTCAGTAGACTTTGTGACCAGGTTTCCCCTTTGGTTGTTAACAAGATGATGGGTTTTCTCAAATTAGTTATGATGTGCTGGAATCATGAGGTCCAATATTCCTCAGTTGAATACCAGTTTGAGTTATCCTCCAAACAAGTACCGTTTGATTTTTCCCCAGCTAGGTCTTGATCCAGATATTCTCAAGCTGAATATGTTTCTTTCATCCAGCCAAGTTATGATCAAATAGTTGAGCAGTTTTGAGCTCCACCTTTCCTTGATGTGACACTCTCATTCCGAGATTCATCTTTGCTGTTCCCCAAAAAAAGTTGTGTGTTACTACTATGGATTCCCCACATAGAGTTTTATCTTTCGGTTGTGTTGTTGTTGCTTTGGATATCCCCAAGCAGGGAGCAACATTTATTATTGAGAAGTATTGATATAACAGTCAATTGTTGGGTTTTCTCTCACCCTGTGTTGAGTTTTAAAATCCCCTGAAGATTGACCGTCTGTTATGATATTAACTTCTTAGTCATCCTCGAGTTTCCAGGATGTCTTTTTCTCAAGGTTGTTACTACTCATAGATTTATCCTTGCTGATTAACCACTACAAGAAAATTGGCAAATTACGAAGGTTAATTTTGGCAGATTACGGCGGTTACAACCGACGTAAATTGAAAATCATGACGGTTTCTCTTCCGTCGTAGAAACATGTGTCACGAGGCTGTTTTACGACGGTTTGTAAAACTGTCACTCCAACTGCCGTAACTTTCCGCGACAGTTTTGAAACAGCCTCTAATATATTATTACGGCGGTTGTAACCGCCACAATTATATAATATATATATATCAATGAAAATAACGACGGTTGTAACCGCCATAATTATATAATATATTTCGTTTAAAATAGTGACGGTTTAGAACCGCCGTAATTTTATTTTATTTTAAAAAAATTAAAAATTGTAATTTTATTACAATATTCTATTCAAACAATTAAAATTACCATGATGCAATATTAAAGGCTACTAGAACAAAGATCAATCTAGGTGTTGTCAACTCATAACTAATTATAAATAATGGTCCCACCAAACTCAACATCAATCCAAACAAGCAGTATGAAAGTAAACACAATGATCACCATCGGAGTACTATTTATTCATACAAAAGCTTTAGCCTAATGCCACTACCTAGGACTGTTACTTATTATTTCTTCATAGCTCTCTTTCACTCTAGCTCCTTCATGAAATCTTCATTGTCATCCAACACCTACATAAAAAAAGTAATCATATGCTGCAGTTATTGTGGCAGTAAAGTATGCAATAGTTTTGCATCATCCTACACAATATAAATAAAGGGGGAAAATTAACTTACAGTTTTCCATCCATCTGGGTCAATGAGACATTGTCGTTTCCATTTTTATCAATGATCAATATACCATTATTAATCTTTCTGTCTCTAACATCAGCAATTAGATCAGCCTGCAAATCAAATCAACCCCTTAGTCAAAAGCTATTTGCCATTTAATGTCAAAAAAATACATGCTTTACAAAAATTACCCTGTCAGAAAGGCATTGATTTCATTTGAATATAATAATATAACAATGAACCTTGAAAAGCAAAAATTAAAAGCTCAATCCAAAAATACTACTAATCGTTTGACATAATCTCAAACATTCACAATGTACAGAAATGCCAGTGAAAATTACCAGTGCTATTGATATTAGAAATGTCATTACAACAGGAAGGTCTTTTGTTCTCAACACATCAGCAGCATAATGTAGTGCTAATTCTACACCTTGCCTGCCCAGCCAACTAGCATCAACATTTCCATCTTCAGTTCCTGTTGTAATTCATATACATAACTTCTTTTCCATTAATATATTGAAGAAAGTTATATTCTTCATATTTTCTTGTGGGTGCATACCACTTAGTAACTAAAGTATAACACATGAAAAGCTAACAAAACAAAATGCAGAAATTTCAATGTAAAGAAAAAAAGTACTATGGGAAAAATTGGCAATATTGGATGTAGTGCTTTAGGAAGACAAAATCCAGGTATGAGAATTGGTCCTCCCTGCAAAGCAATCACACATAATGTAACACCCCAATTCCCATCGCGAATAAATCAAACATAATAAATCAGAGTAACTAAAAATTTATTTTTCCAACAGAAACAAGGATGTCACATTTAAATAAACAAAACATCATCCCTGCTCATAAATTTGATACATAGCATAAAATAGAATACCCTCAAAGGGGAAACTTTTTCCAACAAAAGGAAAGGTCAATTATGGAGTAAAGCGGAAAGATCCATAACTGACTTGTTTTACAAAATAAACTATTTTAAACAACAAATTATTCATACAAAATATATCCTACAAATATATACATATATAACATAATCGTTCCCCGACTCCCGTGCTACGTATCAGAGCAGACACCAAGACTTAAGCAAAGACGAAGATCTAACTCTTCCACTTGCCTCCATGCCTCTAAAGCTGACAATCTGCACTATGCCATAAAAAGCATATTCCAGCAGAAGGGTGAGAAATAACAACTATAACAAGATTGCATAATAATATGCCACAACACAAATAAATTCACATATATAATATTTCTCACCACATACATCACATACTAACACATATAGCATGTCACCAATACATAACATATTCCTAACAATCCAACCACATAGCATATAACGATTATACCAATATATTCACATTTCACACATAATGCACACCACAGTTATGACCTATGAAAACACACCACGACATCACATATCATATATTTATACACAAAACATATTACTCACAACCAATGCATTTATCACCTATGCATAATAATTCACCAAAGCTATCACAAGCTCACACATAATCAATCCATTCATGATTTATGCAAATGCACAGAGACCGACACAACGACTCTATGCAATGAATATGCGGTACCGACTCAATCATCTCAAGTTCACTCAGGAACTCTGCTGGAACCATCGCTCGTTACATCACTGTAACTCCCCGTCGGGCATACGATGTTCCCCCGTCGCTCACACCCCACATGGGCACACGACGTTTATGGATCGCTCACACCCCACATGGGCACACGACGTTTATGGATCGCTCACACCCCACACGGGCACACGACCCGATCGCTCACACCTCACATGGGCACACGATCGTCTATAATCGTCGCTCACACCCCACATGGGCACACGACGTTATAGCGGATTCCCTCTGGAACCAATCCGTCGCTCACACCCCACACGGGCACATGATGTTTAAGGATCGCTCACACCCCACATGGGCACACGATCGCACAAGATGCATATCATGATGCTTGGAACACAAGAACTCATGGCAATCAAATGCATCTTCACAAATCGACAATATGATTATCACATCGTCATGTTCATGCATTGAAACCAATTCAAACAATGCATTTCATCACATACCACATACCGGCACATAATCCGATTGCTCACACCTTACCTAGGCACACAATCATTTGTAATCATCGCTCACACCTCCCATAGGCACACGACGTTACAACGGATTCTCATTAGAATCACTCAACACAAGAATGTACATCATTATGCTTCACATACAAAATGACTCAAGACATTCTTGAAATGCATACATATTCACAATATATTCATGCATTCATCTCATACAATCACAATTCAACCATATGAATTAATCAACATCATCACACTCATGCATTGCAAACCAATTCAAACAATGCATTTCAAACCATAAAGGCCACCAAATAACACACATTGAATTTCACATAAACAATGCATATCAGGTTATCTATCTATGGCCTCAAGTCCCACATCAATCGGACTCGCGATTCGGGAGTTATGGTGGAAACATAAACCGCACTTTTCACACATACATCACTTTTCCATATTTTCTTATTAATCCATGGCTTAAACATATGATCCTATTCCACTATCCAAAAGAGCATTGAAAGAGCTTTCCAACGCATCCAATCGTGCCTCAATCCGATTTACGGATCAAAAGTTATGAATTTTTGAAAATAATATTTTTCTGAAACTTACAGTGGTAACCGGTTAGCAGATATGCTGTAACCGGTTACTGGCTAGAAAACAGCCCAGAAACGTCATTTTTCAAAGGGTAACCGGTTAGCACATATGCTGTAACCAGTTACTGCGTACCAGAACCCAAAAAAATCACATTTTTCTTCATTCTAAACCATTCTAACACATACCTAAACATATTGGGACATCAAAACAATTATGAAAGGTTCAATCCACATATAACCCGACTATTCTACGCGAACTATTCCGCATTCTAACCGTGAAAACATCGATTTCTATCAATCGCTCCTAATTCTAATCAATAAGAAAAGTCGTAAAACAACCAAAACAATTACAACAAACAACACATATACATACACAAGCAAGATATAACTGAAACTTCTCACCCTTACCCGATTATTCACGCTTGAAACGGAGTTATGTCAATTTTCCTCTTTTTCCTCTTCTCCCTTTCTTTCCTCTCTTTTCTCTTCTCTTCGCTTTCTCTTCTTCTTCTTTCTTTTCTCTCTTTTTCTCTCTCTCTCTCTCTATTTATATAAAACATAAAACTTACCCAAGCAAAATACCAAAATACCCCTCAGCTCAATTATCTCCTAAACGCTCTCAAAATGCGATAAAACATAAACAATGATGAAAAATAACATTTTGGCAAATAAAAGTCAATAATAAAATAATATAAAACCAAAACCAATTAAATCTACTCTATTAAATAAATCTAACAAAACTGGGGCGTTACACATAACACAAGCATCGGTGACATTTAAAGTAGCCATTAGGAACATAAAAACAATATCCAATTCCACCAAACTAAACACATTCACAATACAACCTTCTAGGAAAAACCCCTCAAAATTCCTTTGAAACTTTAACAAAATAAACTTAACAATAACAAAGATAAAAATGCACCTTGTTCTTCTCTGCAGCTTAAGTAATAACAGATAATTAATTCCTGCAGCAAAATAAAATATACACATGAGTTTATAATAAGAATTTAATTAAATAACTTCAAACCTTGTTTTCGGATTTCGTTTTGAGTTTTCTGAACACGACGTTCTTGTCGGTGAAGCCGTCAGAAGCCATTGAAATTGGACAGTGGAAAGTGACATTGAATGATCATGAATATACTCAAGGTCTCTCACTACATCCAGAGCAATTCACAACCTGGTAGACCACGACATCGATTCTGTCTCGGCAAACAGTATCCAAACTAATGAAACATCAATGAAAATAGGTAGTTTACAATTGCAGCTCATTTAAGAAACCATTAGCATCAGTTACACTGATTTTTTAAGGACTATGTTTAGCATCAGGAAATGAACCATGGAGGGAAACATTTGTCAAAAAAGTTTGCTTCACTGTCCTCATTGCACAGAATTGTGAGTGATTTAAGGTTTGACACATCTGGAGCTTTAAAGCCATTTGACTTAAAAATTTCATCCATCTCTGCAATGACATCAAACAACATGTGAACATAAATGATTAAACAATCTTTTTCATGAAATTCATATTTACATTTTCAATCAGTAATTAACTTTGTATCTATGTCAATATCATTCCAACATCTTTGCCATGCTTGCAAATAGGAATGGCAAATATTTGCCAAACTAGACATGGATGATCTACTCATAACAGGGAATAGTTATATTGAGATTGAGAACCTCAAACTGCATATGAACACTGAATTTGACAAGCACCCCTATTCATCTTCATACATATTCTGAGTAATTAATGGTTTAACCAAGATAAGAAATTAAAATGTCATATCTCAGTATACATCAACAAATCCTAACTGAATTATATAATGAGTTTTATGCAAATACTTGTTGTGTATAATGTGTGTGTGTGTGTGTGTGTGTGTGTGTTATTACATGATATAGGCTACAATGGTGCTTGGGAGGACTTCACCTGATAATAGTGGTGCCTGGGAGGACTTCACCTGATAATAGTATTGAGATGCATTGCTACCAGATGTGATGTACAGAGTGAAACATAGTGGAATTGAGTTCATAGGTTGTGTTTGAAAGATGGAATTTGATGGAAAGGTATATGAAATAGAGAATCCTAATGATGTTGCTGTAGATAATTGTAGTACTGGGGAAGCAGTGCCCTGACTATGTGCTTGCCATGCCCAGTAGGGAGGTCCTTTTGAAGGATCAATGCCAATTCTCCCTGCTCTTTCCTGCAAAATATTTCAACAATTATATTATTTTATATATAATACATATACAATTTTAAAAGCAATGCAACATGGAGGGAAACATTGTCCTGATGTTGTGATTGGGTTATTCATTGAAATCTCATATTCCAAAGTCAACTCATTTTGTAAAGTGAAGGATGACTCTCACTTTTAAGCTTTTCAAGTCATATCTAATTCAATACATGTATTTTATGTGCTTTATCAACTTTCTTTTTTGTATCAAATGGGAAAATTTTACACATTGTTCTAAGGCCAAAACTGACAAGAAAATAATAAAATGTGTATATCATGAAAGACTCAACAAAGAAAAGCAATTCACTCATGTCAAAAGTCATAACAAAAGAATATACAGTTAACAGATTATCAGATATAGAGAGAGATAAGTCAGTGAAATCTTACCTCATTGGGAAAGAAACTAAAGTACGTGGCATTCCACATGGATCGATGTTGTTCAGTTACAACCAGCTTTTTCAAAGACGAGTTACCAATAACTGAATTAGCATTGGTCTCCATCTGCAGATAATGTGAACCCACATTTATTACCAATTTACCATGACATATTATGAAGAATTCCAACCTAATGTTTCACAATATTTACAGCTTTCAACGAAAAAGCAGGGAGTAATTAATCTACTAGTGAATCCAAAAAGGCTAAAATATCACTAATCCCTTATAAAAATTTTCTCTATAGTATAGTATTTGACTCACAAGTGTATTAATTTGGAATATAAACAAAAAATGTATTCGAAATAATCTACTTTTATGTTTATATTTAAAATTGAACGTAGTAAAGCTCAATTATATACCTTCAAAATCCTTCCAGAATGAAGGTTGTAAGGGGCGGTTTTCTTTGGGTTCATATCCTGGAGTTGTTATGCCTAAATTGAGGCCAAGATTGTGACTGACACCTGTGGAAATGATAAATTAAAATCCCTTTTTACATTGAACAATTACTGATACTGTACTAGTTCCTTGAATGAGTTAAGGTAAAGTCAAATATGCTAGAAAAAGACAATGCTATGAAATTCTACCTTCATTGATAGCTTTAGGTTTGATCTCACTTTCATATCTACTTGGCTCAAAGTTTGTCACAACCTCTCTTCCATTACACTTGATAGCTGCCTTGTCATAAGCCCTGCTTTTCAATAAATCAAAATGAAGGATACATGTTGGTTGGAATTTGAAACCCAAATGAGGTTTGATATTCAAGTGTAGTAAATTCAATGCATTATGTATGAATATAATTTATGTATCATAAGGACCTTGCAACTTCTACTTCGCTATCGAATAGCCCAAGATATACATACCTGCACAAAATCATTGCAATATCTATAACAACAAAACACCTTTGCCAATTGTTTCTTTGAAAATTCTTATCAATGACTCCTAGGAGATTTGATTAGTTTTCTGTCAAAAGAAAAAAAAAGGTCAAACATTTTATACTCAAGCCCCAACTCCACGCTACATGTTCATATACAAGAGAACACAAGCAGACAAAAACTAAATACCTCGAGGTTGCATTACCATTTTCAAATAAACAAGAAATGTTGTCCATAAGAACTTCAATATTTGGAAGTAAAACTCTATGAGCTGAACTGTCTACATAATCCAACTGATTGTCAAGGCTTAACAAGTTCTCGACAAACTTTATAACGCGATATACAATAGCTTCAGAAGCTGAATTTACAAAAATAATGGAAAATATATCAGGTATGAGACTTTGTTCCCGACATAATATTGCTACCACTTTACGGTTTGCACTCATGGCTAGAAAGCAAGATAGCAATTTACGGTTTGCACCAACAATGTGAACACTTGCTTTTCTTACATTAATTGTCTTAAATAAGTTCATGATGAGTTATTCTTTTAGTTGAATCACCATTGGTAAAAATATATAAGAATTATGTAGATTTATGTATACCATGTATACCATACTGAATTGTAATACAAGGAAACAAATTTGTTGCTCCAGACTATACCAATAACCACCCATAAATTGAAACATATATAAGAATTATCCAGAAAAACAGAACACAAAACACTCACTCCTTCACATGTACATAGAAGACAAAAATAAACCAGAGTAGATATATAATATCATGATTCAGAACACAAAACACTCACTCCATCACATGATTCAGAAGACAAAAGTATTATGGATTCCAAATTACTCACTAATAATTAGGAACAAAATATGCACAACAGAGGAGCATCAAATTGATGGATACCTTTAAAATAATAATCAGAGCTAAAATCAAAGAGGTTACCTTAAAAAATCACACAAAAGACAGATTGCAAGTCAAGGAGGAATCACTGTCAGAAAAATCACAACCAAGAATCTCATGTCGGTAAAACAACGACCCGCGAAACTCAAAATATGGATGGGGATCGGAGAAGATGTGCTCACGATCTAAGATACTCAATAATCGTAACCCAGAAATGAATGACCTACACAAATAGAGGCAAAGCATCAACTTAATCAAACCCTTGTAGAGACCATGTTCGCAGAAGCCAATAGAGAGTCGTGGCAAAATGATTTCTTCCTCTTGTTGGATTACACTATATCTGAACAAAGGAAGAGAGAGATATTGAAAAAGAAGAATAAGAGTTTTAGATGAAAAAGAGACAGAGGGAAACCCACGCGTATAGGAAATTGAATTTCACTTTGGAGAGATGACAGGTAAGCAACCGTCGCGGACCAAAAATGATGGGTAAGCAACCGTAGCGCCGGTACAATATTTGGGGGACGACAGTTCATCAACAGTCGCAGCCCTCTTCCTCCAATTTCTCCAAATATTAATAAACTTTAATAGTTTTTGTGAATTATTAAATTTAAAATAATAGTTTTAATAATTTTATAATCAATTTAAAATAAGTTTACTTTTTTTTATATTTATTTAAAACAATGGAATTTTTAAAAAAAATGTTAAATAAATTTTTGAGAAAAATATTCAAAACATTTTACCATTTAAATCATATTTAAAAAACTGATATATATATATATATATATATATATATATATATATATATATATATATATATATATAAAATAGTGTATTTATCAAAATAATTATATAAAAAATATTTATAATATATTAAAGTAAATTGAGTTTCCAGTTGAGGAGTCGATAAGAAATTTTTTTTTTGAATTGGGAGGAACAAATTTTCCTTTTTGCTCAATCAAAAAAATTATTTTATAAAAAAAAAGTTAAGTAAAAAACATAATAAGGACGGTTTTGTGATAACTACCGTGACAACCGGCGCAATCCAGGAATAAGGATGATTTTGTGATAACTGTCGCAAAAAATATGCGACAGTTGACCTTAACTGTCGTGACAACCGTCACAATCTAAGAATAAGGACGGTTTTGTGATAACTGTCGCAACTCAAGTGTCGTAAATTTTCTTTTTTTCTTGTAGAGAGCAATGGTGTTAACTTCTTATTTTACCCGGCGAGTCCAAGATGTTTATTTCTCAGAGATGGCTAGTTCCCAGAGAGATCTTCTTTTTATCTCCAGTAGATTTGTGCTATTTCCCTAGTGGAGGTTGTGCATCACTACTTCGTATTTTCCTCGGTAAAGCCGCCAATGATGTTTCCTTCTAAGAAAGTGGTGATATAACAGTCGCCTGTTGGGTTTTCTCTCACCTATGTTGAGTATTGATTTAAAATCCCCTGCAGCTTGGCTTATTGCTAATTTTCACCAGCAAGTCCAGGATGCTTTCCCCAAGGAGTTTCCTTGTATCCTTAGAGAGTTTCCTTATATCCCCAATAGATCTGCGTTGTTCCCCAATGGAGTTTGTACAACTATTTACATGATTATAATTCCCAGGAGATCAATTATTTTATGCAACAGATCTCTTCTTTCCTTGAGGCAAAGTTTATGAGGGTTTTTATTATCCCTAGAAGGAGTCAAGAAGATTTGGGTTGTTATGATTCCCCAACAGCTTTTCTTCCATCCTCGAAGCAGAGTTCATGATATTATTCCTCTTTTTGGATTATTGATGTTAGAAGATTGATATCTGGGTTTTTCCCCAATCAATATCTTCCTCTCCAGCAAGATTCGAGCCTTGTAGTAGGATTTATTTTCCTTTGATGGCTTTTGTTTATCTCTTGCAGGATTTCTTCAGCTAAAACCCTAGCAAGATCTCCAGTGATATCTCCATCTTGTTGAGATTAGCCGAGTATTCAGTGGCGCTGTGATGTTTATTCACCCTCTGTTTATTTTTATGTCTGTTTTGTCAGCATATTCATACTCATATACATTGCATGTGCATTCATTAGTTGTGCATAGCATTTGGTTGTTGCATTCTGCATCTTGCATTTTTGTCGGTGCTTCCCTGCTCTCTGGTGCTGTTATCCCCGCAGAGTGTGTGTGTGTCTTCCCTCCATTAGAGTTTCGACCCGTAAGCAGAAAGTATTTATCCTTTCTAATTCCCCACTAAGTTTATTCCCCGTGGAAGATATTTGTTATAGCCTTCCTCCCCAGCGCCTTATCTGGATGGAATTAATTCCTAGTTGAGTTATTTCCTTATCAAGTTAAGTCTTCTTTAATCGTTTCTCTCTGGTTTATTCATGGATTGAACTTTGGTCCTTTTCTCGAACAACGAAAGCTTGTTACCTTTTGATTTGTTACCTTGTCGTAGCTATCAGTTGGTTGATAGTTGGTAATCTCTCCCGTTGAGTTTAATACCTTTGTCATACTGCCCGTTAGCTGGTAGTAGGTAATATTCCTTGTATCCTTTTGGTTTGTTACCTTGTCGTAGCTATCACATGGTCGATAGTTGTTATTCTTTCCCCTTCGAGCTGATTGCCTTGTTGTAGCTATCACTTAGTTGATAATTGGTAATCTCTCCTTTTGAGTTTATTACCTTTGTTGTACTGCCCTCAGTTGGTAGTGGGTAATATTTCTCGTACCCTTTAGGTTAGTTACCTTGTCATAGCTATCACTTGGTTGACAGTTGGTAATATTTTTATTCGAGATGGTTGCCTTGTCGTAGCTCTCATTTGGTTGATAATTGATAATCTCTCCTTTTGAGTTTATTACCTGTGTGGTACTACCCTCAGTTGATAGTAGGTAATATTTCTCGTACCCTTTTGGTTGATTTCCTTGTCGTAGCTATCACTTGGTTGATAGTTGATAATCTTTCGCCTTCGAGTTGATTGCCTTGTCATAGCTATCACTTAGTTGATAGTTGGTAATCTCTCATTTTGAGTTTATTACCTTTGTGGTACTGCCCTCAGTTGGTAGTAGGTAATTTTTCTCGTACCATTTTGGTTGATTGCCTTGTCGTAGCTATCACTTAGTTGATAGTTGGTAATCTTTCCCCTTTGAGCCAATTATCTTATCGTATCTATCATTTGGTTGATAGCTGGTAATCTCTCCTTTTTGAGATTATTACCTTTGTTGTACTTCCCTTAGTTGGTATTAGGTAATATTTCCTCTTACCCTTTGGTTGGTTACCTTGTCGTAGCTGCCACTCAGTTGGTAGTTGGTAATCTTTCCTTTTGATCGTGTTATTACCCGGTGGCAGGTAGCAAGGTTGTCAAACTCGTGAGTCTACTCAGACTCATAAAGGGTTTGTAGACTTGACTCGTAGACTCGACTCGTAAACTCGTACGAGTCTATTGAAAATTAAAATGACTTTCAAAAACTTATACGTGACACATATATGACACACTCCTGTGTTTTTATACTTATAAATTTCTCGTTTATGACATAAATATATAATACAACACCAATTATCCTAGAAATTTAAATTTCATACTCCATAACAAATTTCTTAACAAACAAAACTCGATAATAAAACAAACAAAATTGCAAAGTATATAGCTAAGACTTAAATTACTAATTTCCTCTTAATTGGCTACTACATCAAGCCAAAAAAATCATAAAATAGATATGCTAATAGCTTCAAACATCCAAAGGTCCACTCAAATCACAATCACTAATATAATCAACATCATCTTTATCGGTATCTTGAGTATCATCATCAAAATCTGCCTTAGATGAAACACCTTATTCACCATTAATCAATGTTAGATTGCTTGAAGTTCCACTTCCACCTAATTTAACATTGCCACCACCACTACTTTGCATAATATTAGTTACAATAACATCAGCTTCCACAATATTATTAACAATAACATCACCTTACTGAACATTAACTTCAATTTACACATTTTCTTCATTATGTTCTTCAATTATTTATTCATAATCTGAATGAATATCTTCAAATGAAAGAACAGCACTATTTGATTTTTCTTTTCCACTTTTCCACTTTAAATTGTACATGATATAAACCAAATAATTTACCTTTTTTTTATGCAACCTATTTCTTCTCTTTGTATGAACCCAAAAATTAAATAATAATTCAACTCAATGTTTCTAAAAAATTAATTTCAATTCTATAAACAAACAAATAATAATTCATTATCATTTAAAGTAACTTCAATTACGTTCACAACCATATGAGCTACAAGTTAAGCTTAGAACACGGATTACAAACCTCTTTATTATGTAGTCATATTTCCATAGAAATTCCACACTTCAGTAGGTAACATATCCTTCCTAAACTATTTTTTGCCATAAATCATAAATTTTCTAAACTATTTTGTCATATGCAAATTGATATATGCGCATTGGGATCATTAGACCTGATTGGACAATAGTGCATCACCTTTATACAAGATATCATACATGAGAAGCGTCCAAGTGAAACATATAAGAAAATACTTACACACAAAGGATTGATTTATGACGACAAACGCGAACAAAGCAAGAGATAGAATAAACTTACGTCGTTGATGAAGGGGGGAGAAACTTTGCTGAAACAAGAGACTAGAAAAGAGAGACTTTTTAATTTTCGTACAAGCAAAAAAAAAGGGTTTTTTCATAATAAAAATAAAATAAAATGTTTGGGGGAATTTAGGCCTTTTTTGGTTATAAAAAGAATTAAAAAAAACTTATAGACTCGTAAAATCATTATAGACTCGCGAGTCTATAAGAGTTTGTACGAGTTTACCCGAGTATACTCGAGTCTATCAAAAAATGATTCTATGTATGAGTCTACACGTTTATGCTTCCTAGACTCTTAACTCGTACGAGTTTACGAGTCTACCCTCGAGTTTGATTAACATGCCAGATAGTAGGTGACCTTTCCCCAGCGGAAATTTTTTCCTCCCCTGTTGGGATGGGATATCCCTCTTTCATATCCTATGTTGGTAATTTCCCCTCAGTGGAATCTTACTGTTTTGTTTTCCCCTAAGGAGTTTGTTCTCTTTTCTTTTGCTCTCCAGCGTTTGTCTATCTCCTATGGCATATTCTCCCCACAGAGGTCTTGTGTTTGCATACCATTTACATAATAATATCATTTTGTGGTCTTTTAGGGCCAAAAATTGGGTTTATTTTGTATTTAAGTCTCTTCTATTTGGTCGAGACAAAGATCTCAATCTTCATATCTCCGGATAGAAGAAACTTAAATAGGGGCCGCTATAATACTTTAATTTTTAACCCTAAAATTCCGCATGTCATTTGAATCATCTACCACAAACAAGATCACAAGCTTTGATTCTCTTGCTCTCCTCTGTAGGTTTGCTCTTGGGGGAGATCACCAAGCCCCCCTATTTTCTTGTTTGCTTTACATTTATTTATGTTTATGTTTACTAACCCTTAATCAAAATCCAAAATATGTTTGTTTTCCCTTTACTAATTTTTTTAGGAAAAGGTCTAGATCAAGAACATCAGACACTAGTTCCTCAGCTCGATTATAATTCATCTAAATAAAGACAGAGTTTGGTTAATAATGATGTTCAAGTATTATCCAATCCCTAGTTGGTCAAGAGTTTCCCGAAGATTTGATTACTTATATGCCCAATAAACTCTAAGGTTCATGTGTTTATTTCCATGCGTTCTTTGACAAGTCAAAAAAGATAGAGCCAGAGCCAAGACTGCACAGGAAAAGCCATTTTCCTCATTTTTTCACTGTGTTAATCGATTAACATCCTGAGGTTAATCCATTAACACGTGAATTTTTGGCTAAAAACTGAATTTTCAAGTTCTGCAGCATTTTGGAACCAATTTTAAATTGTGACCTCATGTGGAATATTCTAGATCATACAAAATCATCACAAAAATAATTCCCCTACATAATCACAATTAATTCCATCATACACCCTCATTTAATCACACACGTGCACCACTTGATCTTTGATATGCACTCCAAACCAAATTACAATCCACCACTCATTCAAAGCCTAAACTCTATAAATATAATACTTATTTCATTCATTCTTCAAGCTTTTGAGAGCCAAATTCACCTTGTCAAATTTCCTTCTCATTCTCTCAATTTTCTTCACCCACTTAAATTCACTAAAGCTTTTCCTCCATTAAAAGTTAGTAAGCTTTTCATTGAAGCTTATTAATCTTTGAGCTAAACCTCCATCCAAACACTTCATCAACATTAAATTATGTAGATCAAAGCTTTGGAGAGTGATTCTTGAAGTTGATTTGAAGCAAATTCAGATTTGGATTAGTAAATCTCAAGTTCCACCATTGTTGTGCTTAAATCTCTAGCTACATTTTTTATTCCATTGGTGTTAATTGCTCTTAATTCGATGAAATTTCCGTGCTCAATTGCATACATGATCATGAGGTGTTTGAAGAAATGATTGAATCATGGAAATGCAATTTTTCAAACTGGTTTTTGTTGTCATAGCAGTGTTAGTCGATTAACCATATACTGTTAATCGATGAACACAAGTCAGAATGCTATTTTTGGTTTGTTTGGGGACTGTTTTGGTTCCTTTTCTTCCTTCTTCCATTTTCTTTTGTTTTACCTTGAATTATGATGGTTGTTGACTAATTTTCTCTTCAAATTCCATGGACTTTGGGTGTTTGATGAAGTTGGATAAACCTTCATTAGTTCAAATCTATCTTTAAGTGAATCATGGGATTCATTATAGGTGCTTTTGAATTAGTGATAGGTTTAGTACTTTAATCCACCAAGAAGAGTGATGGAAATTGAAGATGGAATGGTCCAAATGTTTTGATTCAATTTGGTTTCCCTTCTCCCCTCTTCTATCTTTTCTTTTTTGCCAATGATAATCTTAAATGTCATGGAACTTTACTTTTAAGTTCTTGATCAAGATGAGACCACTACCTTTGTTCTTTTAGTGTGGCAAGCTTTAGGAGATTGACCTATATGTCATATCTCTAGCATGTATTAACACAAACATTGTTATTGATAAGTCCAATTACGATTGCCTAACATAGCGTTAAATTGATCTCGAACCAAAAATCGAGTTATTTTTGTAAGCGAGTTATCAACCTCCTACTCTCCATAGTGGGTGCGAAATAGATTGTCTCATTGTTGTTAAGGGAGTTAGTTGGCATACTCGTCGATTTTATCTGAGTTGGAGCCTTTCCCTTAATGATGTATGGATTCATGCTTTCATGCTTATGATTGAATAGTCGAGTATTCTCTGAAAAATGACAAAATTGTTCTTCATTATTAACAATAACATACTAACTATATAATTGCACTAACTTTACTTTGTACCATTTCATTTTGCTCTTTATTTTCTTGTCATTGACTTTTATGCTCTTACTTTTCTTTGCATTTTTTATTCATATTATCATCTTATTTTCTCTTTGTCCACTTGGACACATGTTTATGTTTATGCTCTTTTTATTTTGTCCACTTGGACCATACTTCGCTTAAGGCACTAATAAATACTTAAACACTAAAAAACTTGGTTCTCTTAATCTAGGACAGTTATGGCCTTATGCTTGGACTTCGAACATAGATATAGGAACATTGCCCTTTGCTCTTGGAGATTTGAGACCCTGGACCTTTGTGTTGCTTTTGTCTGTTTGTTGGGAAATTTTCTGTGTCCAGTTGTTAATACTTTGACCTTGAAAATCATCTGATACATGACTCTCCTAATTGGCTTTTAGTCCTTCGGAAAACTTTGCTTTGATCTTGCTATGGCTTAACTTGGAATTTCTTAGGATGCTTTAATTCGTTTGGTTATTATGCTTTTGGTTTAAATCCAAAAGGAAGAGTAATGTTCATGTTGACTTCTTGTCAAGTGTTTGCTCCTTGTGTGGTTAGAAGTTCCCTTCTTTAGCTTTTATTTTATGTTTTCGGGTAGTCACTTCATCTCCTCCCCATTCTTTAATTTTTAAATCTTCTCCCTATTTCAAAACCTTCTTGTTTTCAAAACTATAACCTCTTTCACACATTGACTTTTGTAAAGCGATTTTTTTTCAAACTTCGTTTTCTTTAATAAATGTCAATCAAGGTTAAACATACTTTGACTATTTCAAAAAGACATAAAAAATACTTAAACTCATTCAAACCTTTTGCGTCTTTGTGCACTTTTTCTTTTAAAACCTTTCATAAAGTTTAGACATGAGTCATTTTTATAGTTGAGATGTAATTCTCCTATTCCCCATAGTAGTTAAGATGTTGACATTTTCCACTTAGATGTTGAGTGATAGACCTATTGATTTTTATCCAAGCAAAAATCCTCCATCTTAAGATGATGCAAATGTTATTTTCTTATACTTTTGGGCGACCAGTCGTAGTTTTCTCCTTAAAATGACGACTTGTCTTTTCATTTAAAATGAACCAAACAAACCAAATTTTTTATTTGTACCACGAACTACGGGGTTATGATCCTATATTTCACTTTGTGGGTACGTAGGCATTGATAAGTGCAAATTGTAGCTATTTTTGTATATATGTTTTGTTGCACTTATCTTTGCTTTTTGTTGAATACCATACGAATAAACCCTGTTTTGTTTATAAATGCGTATAGTTTACATTTTAGTGTATATATTGCGATTCGTGTAAATATCATTGAGTTTAATTGATTTTATCTCATTTTTGTAGGTATTCAAGCAGTGGGATTTTGCCATTGTTGTATAGAGCATTGAATAAGCTTTCCAACACTTCGAACCGGGCGAAAAACGGAATTACGGTTCAAAAGTTATGAAGAAAATAAGCTTTGAATTTTTTAGCATGCTTTGAGCGCGCTGAGCGCGCTCCAAGCCCCTGGAAGAAGCAAATTCCAGCAGGTTGCGCGCTGAGCACGCTCCAAGCACGCTGAGCGCGCTTGTAAGGTGGTTTAACTTTATAAAACGCGCGCTGAGCGCCCATAGCGCGCTGAGCGCGGTCTGCGACTTTGACAGCAATAAATATAGTGAAAAAACACATTTTTTGGGATGGTTTTGGGTATTTTTGCTCCCAACTCCATCAAACTTCATTTTTCTTGTGGATTAGCTTGAAAACAACAAATGGAGCTTGCATCTTGTCGAATCGGAGGTGGATTCTCATCGATCGGCTTGACAACTCGAGAAGTGTTGGTTTATCTCTTTTTCCTCTTTTTGTAAACTCTATCTTGTTGGGTTTGTATATGTTTGTACTTTGATCTCATGTATATTTGTCGCCCATGGTGTTATATTTAATTTGATTTACAAATCTCTATTGGTGATTGTTCTTGATTTTTGCTTAAATGCGCGGGGTTTGGGTCGTGTTAGAGATAAACTTCACAAACTTCGATTAAGGATAATTATCTGTTAGTTTCTGGATGCTAGAGATAGATTTAAGGCTAACAATCTGTATGGGTGTCGGAACTTAATGACGTCCGTGTCTCGAGGCTTCGTGCGCGAGAGTGACGAAGAGAGTGATATGGGTGATTTCTCAACTCAGTGTGCCAGAGATGGACACTGTTGCGAGCGATACCGGGTGATATTGAGGAGTATTGTAAGTTGAGTGTAACTAGTCGGTAAGTTTAAGTCTGTGACGAGTCGAATATATACATGCTTGATAAGTTCGTCTGTTTGAAGAATGAATTAGTTTTTATGTTTTTATTTACTTTTCTGTTTTACGCTTTAAACCATTTTAAAACCAAACTCATTAACATTGATATTGTCGAATGGCAGTTCAGTAGCACCGATCTCTGTGGACACGATAAATTCCCAGAAAAATACTTCCAAATCTTTTTGCTTGCTTGCTTGCCCTATTCTGCAACCAACAAAATGGCGCCGTTGCCGGGGATTGGTGTTTTTATTGGATCACATTGCGATAGTTTCTTTGTTTTTGAGTTTTGTAGATATCGTATATATTGTTTATTTTCCCTTGTTTATATTGATACTTGTATATGTTTACCATATTTGTGAATTTTACATGTTTTGTATACTTGTAAATTTAGTGTATTTGTTTGTTTCTCTTCACGTTTGCTAAGTGTTTGGTTAGGTTTCATCGTCGGTGAGCGCTAACCGTGTAAAGAGGCAACTTGGAGAAGTGTGTATAAATAATACGCGTCGAGCTTACGACGTAAAACAAGCGTGTTTTATCGTTTTTGTTCCGTTATTACTTTTTCATTGTATATGAGATTGTGTAGGTGTTAAGTGGAGGCCTACACCAGAACCTTGTTGTTGAACTAATTTTTCTGGTTCTGGTGTAGCGCGCTGAGCGCGGGCCAGCGCGGTGAACGCGCTCTACTGTACTGAACCAGTGAATTCTTTTGATTGTTCACTTGGTTCCCCCTTCTTCCCACTTCCACCAAGGCCTTATATATTAGTAATTATTAGTAATTTTTCTAATTCTTTTGTTGTTGTTTGGACTCAAATTTTGGTCCGATTGTTTGAAGTCGCATTCGGTGTTTGTCTATTTTTTATCATTTCAACTTGCGAATGCATGGTAATGATAGTGTTGAAAGTTTTGTACACGTTCAAGGTATGTGTTTATCGCTTTCTTGACTTTAGCATATTCATGATACTCAGGATTTTTACAACTTTCATGCCATTTATTCTTTTATATACTTGTTCGTATGTGAATCACTTTAGTTCCTACCCTTTTTGTGAGGAAGCCTTCCATTGTTATATGCTCGGAGTACCGACAATTTTATTTTACTGGATTTTATTATGTTGAATCTTTTGTTTGTGTTGATTATATGAATGCATTAAAAGGATCAAGGCAAATGTTTCATTTTGAGCACAACTACCTTAGCCAAATAGTCAATTCACCTTGTGAGTGTGTGATCGTTTGTAAACCCTTTGAGCCTTTGGTCATTATCCATGTTGTTTGAGTTTGATTCTTGTCTATGAGTGTCAAATTCATTTTTTGTGTGGATCTTGATTGTTGTTTTTTCTTGAACCCTCAACTTTATGTTGTTGTATGGATTTTTTCCTTGCCTTAGAAAGTAGGGATTATTCACATGATGGTGCGGTTGAATTCAAGTTGGGGAGAGGATGATTGTATACTCATTGGTTGGATTCTATGAGGATTGAAAAAGAAAAGAAAAAAGAGAAAAATTTGTGAAAGAGAAAAAGAAAGAAAAAAGGGAGAAAAAGAAAATCCTTGAAAAAGGAAACAAAAAGAGTTCCAATAATTGTGCTAAATAAGTTGTGTGTTTTGTGTAACACTTGGGATGAAAGAAGAAGTTTCATTGAAATTTTGTGTTTGAACTTTTGTGAGTTGATCACTCCCTTAGGTTTAGGCAAGTTTTTGTTTCGATTAGCTTTAGGAATTTTTCCTTGTTTGTTTACCCGACCACATTACAACCTTGAAAAGTCCTTGTGATTCTTGCCTTTGTATGTTCAATGTGAATTTTTGGATGGATGCATAATTTCGTCTTTTGTTTGCAAGATTGTTGTGTGAGTGAAAGTACCTCATTTTATGTTTTTCATCTACCGATGATTGTTTTTGCTAGGTGTGATTCACATTTGAACTTGTGTTGTTTTAGGATGTTTGGCATGATTTTTGTATCTAGCATTTGTTTCGTGATTATGTTATCGTTGTAGTTTAGTGGTAAGTATTTACTTTGGGTGTACCATTTTCGGTTGAACCATTGCATTTGTTTTCTGTTTTCAAAACTTGTTGTTGCGTGATTTCTTGGATTTCGCTTTTGTTCCTTTAGTTGTTGGCTTTGTTTGAGGACAGACAATTATGTAAGTTGGGGAGAGTTGATAAGTGCAAATTGTAGCTATTTTTGTATATATGTTTTGTTGCACTTATCTTTGCTTTTTGTTAAATATCATACGAATAAACCCTGTTTTGTTTATAAATGCGTATAGTTTACATTTTAGTGTATATATTGCGATTCGTGTAAATATCACTGAGTTTAATTGATTTTATCTCATTTTTGTAGGTATTCAAGTAGTGGGATATTGCCATTGTTGTATAGAGCATTGAATAAGCTTTTCAACGCTTCGAACCGGGCGAAAAACGAAATTACGGTTCAAAAGTTATGAAGAAAATAAGCTTTGAATTTTCGAGCATGCTTTGAGCGCGCTGAGCGCGCTCCAAGCCCCCGGAAGAAGAAAATTCCAGTAGGTTGCGCGCTGAGCGCGCTTGTAAGGCGGTTTAACTTTAAAAAACGCGTGCTGAGCACCCATAGCGCGCTGAGCGCGGTCTGCGACTTTGACAGCAATAAATATAGTGAAAAAACACATTTTTTGGGATGGTTTTGGGTATTTTTGCTCCCAACTCCATCAAACTTCATTTTTCTTGTGGATTAGCTTGAAAACAACAAATGGAGCTTACATCTTGTCGAATCGGAGGTTGATTCTCATCGATCGGCTTGACAACTCGAGAAGTGTTGGTTTATCTCTTTTTCCTCTTTTTGTAAACTCTATCTTGTTGGGTTTGTATATGTTTGTACTTTGATCTCATGTATATTTGTTGCCCATGGCGTTATATTTAATTTTCTTTACAAATCTCTATTGGTGATTGTTCTTGATTTTTGCTTAAATGCGCGGGGGTTTGGGTCGTGTTAGAGATAAACTCACAAACTTCGATTAAGGATAATTATCTGTTAGTTTCTGGATGCTAGAGATAGATTTAGGGCTAACAATCCGTATGGGTGTCAGAACTTAATGACGTCCGTGTCTCGAGGCTTCGTGCGCGAGAGTGACGAAGAGAGTGATACGAGTGATTTCTCAACTCAGTGTGCCAGAGATGGACACTGTTGTGAGCGATACTGGGTGATATTGAGGAGTATTGTAAGTTGAGTGTAACTGGTCGGTAAGTTTAAGTCTGTGACGAGTCGAATATATACATGCCTGATAAGTTCGTCTGTTTGAAGAATGAATTAGTTTTTATGTTTTTATTTACTTTTCTGTTTTACGCTTTAAACCATTTTAAAACCAAACTCATTAACATTGATATTGTCGAACGGCAGTTCAGTAGCACCGATCTCTGTGGACACGATAAATTCCCAGAAAAATACTTCCAAATCTTTTTGGTTGCTTGCCCTATTCTGCAACCAACAGGCATGAGGCTCAAGAAGTCTCTCCAAATACAAATATCTTAAAAAGTACTTCTCCTCTCATCTCCCCAATCTCATTTCATACAAACCTTTTCAAACCAAAAAGCGTAGATATTTCAAAGTGTTCCTATAGAGTACCATAGACATTTTGGGTATTAACACCTTCCCTTAGAGTAACCAACCCCCTTACCTAGTCTCTGTTCATTTGTTCTTGTTTAAAACTTATTTAGGTTTTGTTTGCTCTTTTTCCTTTACTTTTGGATAAAATAAAAGTGTGGTGGCGACTCTTGCTTTATGAGTTAAGTTAATAAATAGCTTACACTCACAATTTTTACCGCTACAAAGTGCAATATGCATATGCTGAATATAGTGGTTCTAATGATGTGTTACTCATGGCCAACACCCAATCGAATACTGAACAAACCGACATGTGGTACTTGGATTCAGGATGCAGTAACCACTTGATTAACAATAAAATCAGGTTCACCAAGCTAGATAAATCATTCGAGAAAGTGATAAAGTTTGCAAAAGGTCGGCACATCACATCAGATGGAAAAAGAGATATGTCTGTTGTCAGGAAGGATGCTCAAAAACTCCAGCATCATTGATGTGTTGTATGTACCATTGATGACAAATAATTTGTTAGGTGTAGGTTAATTACTTGGAAAAGGGTTCAACATGAAGATAGAAAATAATCATATGAAGGTGTATCACAGGGATGAAAAACTGATTATGAAGGCACCCTTGGAAGACAACATGACCTTCAAAGTAGAGATTAACCTAGTTGATCACAAGTGTCTTGCTTCGACTATAGAAGAAGACAAGAACTGGCAATGTCATCATAGGTATGGACATCGAAACTTCAAAAGTTTAGGTAGGCTTTACTAGAAGAAGATGGTGTATGGCTTACCTTAGGGGAAAGAACCAAGTTAGGTGTGTGAGGAATATTGCAAAGCAAAGTAGGCTGGGAAAGCATTCAAGCATGACTGTTTAATTAGGTCGAAGGAAAAGATAGAGTTAGTTTATTCTGATGTATGTGGACCATTTGAAGTAATGTCGAATGGAGGTAACTACTACTTCCTAACCTTTATATATGAATTCACCAGATATATGTGGATTTATCTTATTGAAAGGAAGAGTGTGGTATTCACACAATTCAAGAAGTTCAAATTGCATGTCGAAAAGCAAAGTGGATGCAAGTTGAAGAAATTGAGAACTGATGGTGGTGGTGAATACACCTCTCGAGAATTTATTAGATTTTGCAATGAGGAAGGTATAGAGCATGAGGTCATTTCACCCTATACACCTCGGCATAATGGCATAGTTGAGAGGAAGAATCGAAGTATACTAAACATGACTAAGAGCATGTTGAAATCTAAAGATGTGTCAAAGAGATTTTGGGCTGAAGCAACTTCGACAATAGTATACATACTAAATAGATGTCCAAACAAGAAGATGGTCAAGAAGACTCCTTATGTGGCTTGGACAGGTGTGAAGCCGAATGTTAGCCATCTTAGAGTGTTTGGATAAATGTGCTTCAGGCATGTACCTGACCAATTTATGAAGAAACAGTCGACTAGTGCATACAAGCTATATTCACCAAATGATGATAAACTAGTGATCAATCGAGATGTTTTAGTGTTTGAAAGGAAAGGGTGGGATTTGAGTCATGGGTATGCTCTACTCTTCTCATTGACATGTATTTTCTTTGAGTCACACATAAAGCGATCATGTATACAACACAGTTCTTTAAACAAAGAGTTGTCAGGAGTGAGAAGCTCCTCCTTCTCTCTATCTTTCTTCTATCCTCACTTAGTTTTTCCTCTTCTTCCTTGGTGTTTTGTGTATTATCATAAGTAGAATCTCACTGGTATTTTTGGCTTAAACTCCTAGCCTTAGGGCTAGGGGCCTTGGTACTAGTTTTGTTTTTGCTGCTTGATTTTACTCGTGTTAGTTTTTACTCTTTTCCTTTTCTCGTTTGAGTTGGTTTTTCTCTTTCATGGCTTGGGAGAGAGTTTCTTCTCGTAAGGTTAGACACGTTCCTCAACATAGATTTTCGGTCTGGAAAGAAAACAATGGAAAGGGAGCGGGAGTCGACGATACTTTAACCTCCTTCTTCATTTCGGAGTTTCCAAAAAATTACCATGCGAAAGATCTTTTTGATGAGTTCGTGGTTTATGGTATTATATTCTAGGTTTTCATCCCAGCAAGGAGAGACATAAGAGGGAAGAGATTTGGGTTTGCTCGCTTCAGAAAAGTTCACGAACCTCGTATTTTGGCGGTTAAGCTTGATAAAATCATCTTGAAAGGAAGAAAGGTCCATGCTAACGTGTCCAGATTCCAGAAAGAGACTCACATCAGGAACTATGTAGTATCGAACCGAAGAAATAATTATGCCCCTCAGAATGTCAGTAAAGAAGGTCTCAGTTTCAACAAAGCCTTTTCCTTTGCCCGGGTTGTGAAAAATGATAAAGAATCGACTCGTGGAGTTTTCCAGAACGGTGAGCCTTCTCCGAACTCGGTCAAACTTGATATACAGGACGTCTATAGGTTTTCCAAAGCCATTGTTAGTAAGGTCCATGACGAGGTTAACCCTTTCTTGATCCAAAAAATTCTATATGAAGGATGTTTTATCGATATTTTGGCTACTCCCTTGGGTGCCAGTTTGTGTCTTCTTGAATCTAAAGGCCAAAGGGACGTCCATTCTTTTGTCAACGAGGCCAAAGAGTGGTGTGACAATTGGTTCGCAGAGCTAAAACCTTGGTCCTTAGATGTAGTAGATGATTTCAGGTTCATTTGGGTGAAATGTTTTGGTTTACCTTGTTTCGCCTAGAACGACGTGGTGTTTAGTAGTTTGATTAAGAAAATGGGGTTTTTCATCAAAGGCGATATTGATACGCAGACGAAAGCAAGATTTGACGAGGCTAGGTTACTTATTAAATCTAACTGTAAAAGTGTGGTATTTGACGTTCAGATGCTTGTGATCAATGACTTTGAATACCCTGTTAGAATTTGTGAGGATTCCCCAGGTCCTAACAAAAGTGATTTTTTGGAGGTTGCTTTTAGAGATGTCAATTCAGTTTTCAAAGCAACCGATGAAGAAGCTGATAGTGACTTTTCACCTGTAGAGGATGAGGAGGTTGGTGAGTCTAATCCTATTGACCATAGGGAGGACTTTTTGGCACAAACCCAAAAGGGGTACGAGGATAATTTTGAAGACTTAGGGAGCCATGTTGACAGGTATTCTTCCTTTGTCCATGATTCCTTGGAAGAAGGTTTGAAAGGCCCTGTCAACTTGCCTTTAGGGGCCGACCTTGGGTCCTGTGAAGACTGTTACCTGGGGGCTACTTCTGTGGCAGTGCCAGACCCTTTGGATGTCCCTTTTGTTGAGGTTAATCAGGTTTCGGTGGGACCTATTTCTCCTGACCCTGAAGTGGGATTTGTTCCTCCTTTGGGCCTCTTTGTTGGGCCGTGTACTGACAGGATGTTAGACCCCTTAGGGTCAGATCCAATTTCTATCTCTTCTCTCATTCCAGTTGGGCCTTCGTTAGAGAGGGGTAAAGGGAAAAAGAAAAAACCTTTATCAGAATTATACAGCAATTGGGAGATTCCTTTTTCTCCTTCCTATTATTCCACCCTCGTCAATGCTTCCTCCTTACTTCCCGTTACCCGTTCCAAATCTAAATTTAAACCCCAGAAGAATATGCTTCTTTCTCCCTTGCCTAAGATCGTTGGCTCTTCAGGCGACCAGGAAGTTTCTAATGGTATTTATTTAGATGAATCGGATATTCAGAGGAGTAATCTAAGGTGCAAAAAAGGTATTGAGGGAATCCCGAATAAAAGTAGGATCTCTGTCAAGCGTTTGGGCATTTCTTTTGATGGAAATAAGGAAGATCTTGAGAATTCTATTAGGGATCTTGAAGAGAGAGATAGTGGTATTTTCTCAAGCAGGAAGGATGTTGTCAATCTTGCTCAATGATTATTGTATCCTACAATGTCTGTGGGTGTTGTTTACCTTTAAAAAGAAGGCAAATTCGTAAGTCTTTGTTTGAAGGTAAAGCTGACTTGTGTTTAATTCAGGAAACTAAGATTCCCTCGATGAAGGAATCAATGGTTCAAAGTTTGTGGGGTAACATGGGATTTGGTTGGTCAGCTAGTGGATCAGAGGGTCTGTCAGGAGGTGCCCTTACTATCTGGAGAAGCGATGTTATTCAACCTGTTTCGACCATCAGATGTAACGGTTTTTTATGTTCTAATCTTATATGGAAAGATATCAACATGTATATAGTCAATGTTTACTCTCCTTGTGCTTTAAGGGATAAAAGGAAACTTTGGTCTGCTCTCCGTGACCTTAAAACCTCCCAACCTGATGGTAGTTGGATAATAGGAGGGGACTTCAATTCGGTGAAATCGAGCGATGAAAGGAAGGGCAGAAGGACTTCTTCTTCTCGCGAGTGTGCGGAATTCAACTTGTTTATTAGAGACGTGGAGCTTATGGATCTTCCATTTGTGGGAAATCGTTTCTCTTGTTTCAATTCTAACGGCTTGAGTTGTAGTAAACTATACAGGTTTCTTGTTGACGACTTCCTTATTGATAGATGGGACTTCAAAGCTCAGCTTGTAGGCAAACGTGATATTTCCGATCACTGTTCTGTTTGGCTCAAATCCAACTCATTCAATTTTGGCCCTAAACCTTTCAAGTTTTTTAACAGTTGGCTTGAACACAAGGATTTCAAGTCTTTTGTTCAAGAAACTTGGGATTCTTTTTTGGTGAGAGGTAGCCCGACTTTTGTTTTTAAGGAAAAATTGCTGGCCCTTAAATCTCGGCTTAAGTGGTGGAATGTTAACATCTTTGGTTGGTTGGACCTTAAAATTGATTCTAACATCACAGTGCTCAATGATCTTGATTTGGCTTTCGCGGAAAGTCTTGCTGATGTTTCAGAAGAAATCATTAAATCTAGGTTGGACGCTCAAGAGAATGTGTGGAGTAGTCTTCGCCATAAAGAAAGTATGATCTTCCAAAAATCTAGGGCGAAATGGCTCTTGGATGGTGATGTCAATTCCATATTTTTCCATGCTTCTCTTAAAACCAGAAATCGTATCAATACGATTTCTGCTTTGAAGCTTGAAGGTAACTTCATTGATGACCATGGCCTTATCAAGGTAGCTGCGTTTGATTTCTTCAAACAGAAGTTTCAAAGAATTGGTAATACTAGGCCTTTCCTGGACATGTCTAATATTCAGAAACTTAACGACCTGGACAGAGCCCTGTTAGATGCTGACTTCACTACTGAAGAAATTAAGCAGGAAGTTTTTGACTTTGATGATAATAAGTCGCCGGGTCCGGATGGTTTCTCTTTTAGTTTCTTCAAGGAGTGTTGGGACATAATCGTGTCTAACTTTACTGATTGCGTTCTTCATTTTTCTAGATCTGGGGTGCTGCCTAAAGCTTTTTCTTCTTCTTTCCTCGCCTTGGTTCCTAAGGTGGACAGTCCCCAATCTTTTGGGGACTTTAGACCAATTTGCTTAGTCGGTTGTGTTTATAAAGTCATCTCTAAGTTGCTTTCTAATAGATTGTCTCCTCTTATATCTCAATTGGTCTCGCCTTCTCAAACGGCTTTTATCCCGGGAAGGAACTTATTGGACGGGGTTTTCTTGGCCAACGAAGTAATCGATTTTGCTAAAAGGGACAAGAGGAAATGTCTCCTCCTTAAAGTTAATTTTGCCCAAGCATACGACTGTGTAGATTAGGAGTTCCTGATCCAAGTTCTTCTTGCTATGAACTTTGGTCCTAATTGGATTAAATGGATTAAAGGTGGTGTGTGCTCTAGTTTTGTTTCAATTCTTATTAACGGAAGTCCGACTAAGGATTTTGAGGCGTCTAGAGGTCTTAAACAAGGGGATCCGTTAGCTTCGTTCCTCTTTGCCCTGGTTGCAGAAATGCTTGCTGTCCTTGTTAGAAACGCTTCTCGTTGTAATCTTTTTTCTGGTTTTGGTTTCAATAACGGATCTTCTATCGAGCTCCTTCAATTTGCAGACGATACTCACTTGTTTAGTGATGGAGGGTATGCTAGCCTCTAGGCCTTTAAGGCTATTCTCCGTGGTTTCGAATTGATATCGGGTCTCAAAATCAACTTCTCTAAAAGCTGCATATATGGGATTGGTCTTGACCCTGTCTTCCTGAAGGCAGCTGAAAGTTTTCTTTTTTGCAGGTCGGCTGATCTCCCTTTCAAATTTTTAGGGATAATTGTTGGAGGCAATCACCGAAGGCTTTCGTTTTGGAATCCTATTTTGTCTGGTTTAAAAGCTAGATTAAGCTCGTGGATTGGTCGTAACCTTGCGATAGGTGGCAGGGTCACATTGATTAATTCTGTATTAGTTAATATGCTTATCCATTATTTATCGTTCTTTAAGGCCCCTTCGAAGATCGTGAAAGAAATTATAGCGATTCAACGTCGGTTTCTTTGGTCGGGATCGGAAGACAAAAAAGGTGTTGCTTGGGTTAAATGGAGAACTTTGTGTAAACCTAAGAACAAGGAAGGTTTAGGAATCAAACACGTTGTTCTGTTTAACAAAGCCCTACTCTCTAAATGGCTCTGGAAATTTTTAACGGGCGGTTCCGAAATTTGGAGAAATTTTCTGGTTTTCAGGTACGGAAGACTGAGCAAGTGGTCCTTGGATTTTGAGGTTGCGCCTAACCAGCCTACAGCTTCTTTGTGGATGAGGGACCTTTTGAAAATCAAATCTTTTGATGATGGTTCCAATTTTCAGTCTCTGGTCCAACCTGTTCTTGGCAGAGGAAACAATATTTCTTTTTGGAATTCTTCTTGGTGTGGGGACCTTCCGTTGAAATACGTTTTTCATGATCTGTTTGAGGCTGCTACTCATAAAGATGCTAGTGTAGCAGACTTAGGAAACTGGCTTCACGATGAGTGGAGTTGGAATTTAAATTTCCCAGGTCTGGCAAATGATCACAACAGCAATTTCACTGCATTCCAAAACTTTGTTTTCGGCTTTCAACCGCGGCTTAATGTGGAAGATCTTTGGGATTGGAAACTGGAACCAAATAAAGTTTTTTCTGTCAATTCGTTATACTCGTATGCTATTGCTGCTGCTCCGGAAATTCAGCTTCAGGATGTGGACAGGCTGCTCCTGCGGGTTCTGTGTATTACTACAAATCCATTGAAGGCTAAGGTTTTTGCCTGGAGGATGGTGTTTGATAGATTGCCGACGCGGTTGAACCTCGCCATTAGAGGTATAGTTGATTCCCCTCACGAAAAAGTTTGTGTTCTTTGTTTTCAAGATAAGGAAGATAACGACCACCTTTTTATGTCGTGTCGGAAAACTAAGCAAATTTGGCAAAAGATTTATAATTGGGTCGGTATAACCCCAATTCTTGGAGAGTCCCTGAACAACTTTGCTCTCCTTTGGTTTTTGGCTTTGGTTGATAGGACCAATGAGGATACGGCTTGCTATTTGTGGTTTATCTCGGTTTGGAATATTTGGAGTACGAGAGACAACATTATCTTTAACGGTGAAATTTGTAATGTTGACGAGATATTCAACCGTATTGTTACTATATCTTGGAGATGGTTGGCAATAAACCGTAGGAGTTGTAGTTTATATGATTGGATGAAATATCCTATTGATTTTTTGTAGTTTTCCCTCGAGATTTGTTTCTTTCCTTTTTCCTTTGATTGGTGTTTGTATTGGGTTGGAGAACCTCTTTTTCTCCCTTTAATACAATTTTCTTATAAAAAAAAAAAAAATTCTACAGGAGTCAGATTCTTAACGTAGAGGAAAGCTAGAAACATAGTTTACACACACACACACACACACACACATATATATATATATATATATATATATATATATATATATATATATATGTCTTGTTGATCTAAAACATATCATTCTCACCCTCAAATCAAATTAATAAACTTTTACGTTCTAATTAGATATATCAATATAGCCTAAAGCAGAAGGAGCATTTTTTATAATTATTTTCTCATCCAAATTCAAGAGATCAAAGACATGGCTTTCTCTTATAGCACTGGGAGGAACCTTTTTACCATTATCATCATCATTTTATTCATTTTGGTTATTTCTTTTCAACTTGGAGTCGAAATTAGACCTTTGCAAGATGAACGGATTTCTAAAGAATTTGATGGACTTTTGTTGCAGATTCTTCGTGGCCCATCGAAACCATCAAGTCCCGATCCAATTCAACCCTAAGCAAATAATGTATTACCTATCAATCAACTTTCCTAATACAATATAATCTTACTTTGTTTTTGTAAATGTTTAGGTTTTAACAGCTCATCCATGCAGCTATTTGTTGTTTTTCCTTATAAACATTCTTTTATTCACATTTTTCCTTATGATTATTATGTAACAAAATTTCAACCAATATAAATATCATTTTCGCTTAAAAATTATTTCATATATTCGTCTCATTAGGATATAAAGTAATTGACGGTTGCAGTCAGTATGTAGATTTTGCATAGTAGAGTAACGATTTGGATCAATAAACTCCGGATTTGAGAATTGACGACATTGGTTCCACTCCAATATTTAATAGCATTTGTTTTTATAGGGGGAATATGGGTGATAATAGTTTCTAAGGTAGGGATTGAATAGATATTTCTTAGGTAGGGGTTGAATAGATATTTCTCATAAAACTGGTTTCAAAATTTCTTTTTTAAATCAGGGTTTTTTACAAAAATTGGACAGAGTTTTATAAAATATGTGTTAAATTGATATCACGAATTTCACGGACGGTACAATGAAGTATGAAACAATGAGAATTCTAGACAATCAATTAATACAAATTTAATTTATACAAAGTGTGTAAATTAAATTTTACAAAGCAATCAACAATCTAATATTACAAGTTACAAAGAGATATAATTACAAGAAAGATAAATTAGATGACTTATTTATTTCAGACCTACATTTAAACATAAATCACTATAAGTAGATAAAATCTAGCAAAATATGATTCTACAAAAATGATTAAAACTTAATCGCAAAGAACTATACGAAAACTTAAAGAGGGGGATATAAAAGACTGGGCCAGTCTTTATACTGGTTCAACATGTTTGCCCTCATGTTTACTGGTGTTTTAGTAAACAAAATACAAGTTTTAATTCGCTTGAATGATTAAATTCGAAAAAATCCTAAAGACACTTTGTGTGAAATGTTTGAGAAAGTATGATAGTGTTGTAAGGTTTTATATTTGAATTTAGAGAAATTGAGTAAAAGTTAAAAGAAGTAAATGCAAAAATACTTGAATGGATAAAAGAAATTAAGAAAAACTACAAAAGTAAAAGAATTAGGAAAAGAATGTTTGAATTAAGACTGAGACGCAAGTTCATACATTTCTCACAAATTCTTTATCTCTGTGACTCAGATGTGTGTCTTTTAAAGAGAATAAAATAAAATATGAACCCTCATTACAACATCAAAATCTACATATATACTAGATACATCGTTAACTGTCAACAGCGGTTATCTCTCCAGAATTTGTGACGTGTCTCGCAATGTGGTCTTTTGTCTTCTGATATATTTTCACGTGTCTTTGGCCTTTTGAACTGCTTCAAACCGTTCCTGCTTCCGAAAATGTATTTCAAGTTTCCTAATCACTTTTGTCGAAAAGTCTAATTGTCAAATTTGTGAAAGTACCCTTGATGTCAAAATCAAGACTTAACTATGTGCACTTAGCATTTATATACATCTCATATCTCAAATTCATGTCAAAACGTTAAGTAAAAAAATTAGGCTAACAGATGCCCCCCCCCCCCAGCTCCCCCGAAAAATATCATTTTCGATCATATTTGCAATATGACAGAGAGATGGCGTTTTTAGTACAACTTTCAACACTACTTAAACTATTATGTGTATGTCATCATCATCATGTCTACCTCTACCTTGTCGTCACGTCTGCAATTATGAACTGCCAACCACCATGGTTGTGATTTCCAAGGTCATTGTGGACCACAAAAATTAAATGTCTTAAACAAAAAAAATCAGTAATTAGTAATGATTTAAGTAAAAAATAAAAAAATTAAAATGTTTTAATTTCATAAGGAAATCAAAGAGTCTTATTTCAACAACTATATAACTTTTGATTCTCTTATTCTTTCCGTTTCACAACGTTACTTTTCCCCGAATCCAAAAATTTTCATTCTGCAACATTCATCTTCACCTTCACTTTTCCTTGTGTTTTAAAAAATAGCTTCCTCTTATGGAAAAAAAAAATAACTTCCAATCCTTTGTAATGTTGATATTTAAGGTCCTATTTACTCTAATGATCATACGTATGTTCCGGAACCACCAATGAAGAAAGAAAAATCCCTCATTTGGTATTCCAAAATATTGATTCTCTTTTCTATTTTAGGTAAGACTCGTGCATTTCTAACTCCTTTACACAGATCATCTATGAAGCCTAATAAACTGGAAGGTTTCTTTCCTTATTTAACTTATTGTAAACCTCGTGCATTTGAGGAGACATGCTTTGATTAGGGTTCATGGAACAACCCCATTGTGTATTTAGTTCTTTTTCTTATACCAATAATGACGCTTACCTCAATTGGTTGAATAAACTTGAAAAGAAGAAAGAGGGTATTTGGAAAAATCAAGGCATCTTTCACTTTATCCAATTGTCCATAACTAAGGCAAGGTATAATGCCAACATGCTTATATCTATCATTTATTTTTGGAAGAGTTAACCAATACATTTCATCTTCCCTGTGGGATGATAACTCCCACACTTTCAATGTGGCTGCCATCACCGGTCTACAACATATAAGTGAGACTTTCGAATAAGATCAAACATAGTTCTTTCATCAACCATCCTTACTTCAATGCATACATTAAAGACCACCATGGCCAGACTAAGGAAGTCTCTAACTACGAGCATATTGCCTTCTACACCCACTAATTATCTCACTTCATTTATTATTCTTGTTCTCTCCAAGTAACTAAGAAGTGCATTTAGAAATCCAACTTTGTAACACCCTTACTTTAGTTTATTAATTTATTTAAATTACTAGATTCAATTGAGTGGATATATATATATATATATATATATATATATATATATATATTGCTTTCATGTATTTGGGGTTTGAGGGTACTTTAGTAATTTAATAAATAATAGGAATATAAAGTATTCAGAGTGGAGAAATAAAATAAAATAATTTAATATATAAATAGTTAGATATTTTAATTATCTAGAGATGATTAAATAAATTCTCATATTAAATAGAAAATGATTATTTTGTTGTTAATATTTAATTTGGATTTTTGTTAAATAATTATTTAGTGGGATTTTATTAAAATAAAATAAAAGTTATTTTATTTTGTTCTGGACTGGGCAGGGCTTCCTGCCCTTAAGGGCCAGGCCCAATCCAGCATAACTAGCGAACAGGCCCAATATGCACAATATAGCCGTTGGGCACAACATGATCGTCGTTCTCCTAGGACAACTAGGCACTCCCCTGCTTCCAAAAGACATCGACGCTCGGACAGGTACGAGCACAGGCATATCCGCGGACACTCTCCGCGCCGCAGTCATAGCCGCGACCACAGCCTTTCTCCGTCATTCTCCCACAGCTCTAGCAGTGACGACGAAGTTCAAGGCCCGTTCACGAGGAACATCGTAGACACCCGGATTCCCCGCGGGTTAGAGAAACCTCCCACGCTGGCAACGTACGATGGCACATCAGATCCTCACGAGCACCTAGAGAACATCGAAGCTATGCTCCAGTACCATGGTGTCTCCGGAGCCATCCGGTGCAAGATATTTCCCATCACCTTGAGGAAAGGTGCAATGGCATGGTTCAAAAGACTCCCTCGAGGATCCATCTCATCTTGGCGCGACCTCAAAGGCCAGTTCACCCGCCATTTCACAGCCTCCCGACGACATCCAAAGACGGAGGCAACCTTAGAAGCCATCATACAAGGCCGAGAAGAGCCTCTGCGGGAGTACATCGAGAGGTTTAATAAGGAAGCAGTGGAAGTCAGAACTTCCGACCATATGAAGAAGTACCTCCTCGAGAAAGGACTCCGCCCGAAGAGCGACTTCCGCAAAGCTGTCGGGATCGAAGCTCCCCGAACGCTGACAGAGCTTCTCCACATGGCCAAAGATTACATCTGGTACGAGGAGAAAGAAGCTGCATATCGTGCCCGCGACGCAAGAGATCGGGAAGTGCCCCGAGCACCCAAAAAGGAGGAGTCGGAGCCATCTCGTAAAGGCAAGGAAAAGCGTCGAGATAAGCGTCCTCGTGAAGGCAAAGGGCCAGTTGGCCGATTTAATGAATACACTGTGCTCACTACCTCACGAGAACGTATTATATCCGACTGTATCAACACCGAGTTCAAACAAGGAGGTGTCCGGTTCCCTAAACCAACCTCGGCCAAAGGGAGCGTCGACAAGAGCAAGTATTGTCGTTTCCATCGTAGCCACGGGCACGTAACAGAAGACTGTGTGCACCTTAAAGACGCTATAGAGATCCTCATCAAAGAGGGACATCTGAAACAGTACGTGAAGAAGGGGGAATCCTCCCGACGTGACGCGGCTGATAAAAAGAAAGAAACAGAGTCAATACCCTCCAGTCCTCCCCCACAGGTCGCAATGTCCATCAGCCGACCAGAGGAATTTTTCATCCCAAGTCACATCGACCCGACTTCCCAGGCATTCATGCACAGCACCTGGGAAGCGTTTCCTACAGCCATGGTTATCTCATGTGGGGGATACCACGGGCTCACGGTCGGTTCCGTCAGACGAAAGTTTGAACAGTTGATCGACAGCAGCCCCGACCAGTTATGCACGGTCGGCAAGGGAAAAGGACGATCACAACCCATCACGTTCTACAAAGAGGAACTCCCCAGAGGGTCACCGAACTCCCACATCCCTCTCCTGATCAGGGCCAGATTATCATCTACCGATGTGCGGAGAATCCTGGTCGACCAGGGCAGCTCTGTGGACATCATGTACTCCAGCCTGTTCCGCGCGCTGAAGCTAAATAAGTCTAATCTCTCTCCGTACGTAGGATCTGATCTCCAAGGATTCAATGGAGCAACTGCCCGACCCTGGGGTTACGTAGAAATTCCAGTCACGCTTGGCGAGGAAGAAGCATCGCGGACAATCAAAATGCAGTTCCTGGTCATCGATTGTCCGTCGCTCTATCAATGCATTCTGGGCAGACCAGCTCTTGCCGAGCTCGTCGCTGTCCCCTCGACAGTCCATCTCAAGCTGAAGTACTACACGGAGAAGGGACACATCGCAACTCTACACGGCGATATTGAAGCTGCTCGCAGGTGCTTCGAGGCCGCAACCAAAGGTCAGAACTAGATAGCGACAACAACGACGTCGGCAAAGCGCACCAGAGAAGACGAAGTTCCGGCCGAGGAGGGCCAGCCAGGGAAAAAACCCATTCTTCCCGTACACACCATCGACCTCGGCAGCAGGCTCGCTGAAGGTCATGAAGATCGGGGTGAGGATAGTAACTCGGGAGCAACGTGCTCCCCCTCGCCTGCGCCTCTACGACCAGTCCCAGATGGAGAGTTCGAAGTCATCACCTTCAGTAACAACCCCAACAGGGGAGTAAAGATCGGCGCTGGCCTCCCCGAAGAGGTCAAGAGGGAGTTGAAAGCATGTCTCGACGACAACGCCGACCTGTTCGCTTGGAGTGCAGCAGACATGCCCGGTTTGGATCCAGAGACCGCCTGTCACCACTTGACAATCGATCCAGCTGCCCGCGCCGTCGTCCAGCGAAGAAGGAAACAGTCCGAGGAAAAGGCACAGGCTGCCGAAAAACTTGTACAAGACCTCTTAGAGGCAAATTTTATTTCCGAGGCCAGGTATACGACCTGGCTCTCAAATATTGTACTTGTTAAAAAGAGTAATGGAAAGTGGCATATGTGCATTGACTACACCGATCTCAACCGGGCTTGCCCGAAAGACGCATATCCACTGTCGAGCATAGATAAGCTCGTAGACAATTCCGCTGGTTTCAAGCTCTTGTCCTTCATGGACGCATATTCGGGATACAACCAAATCCCAATGGCTGACGAGGATAAGAGATACACAGCATTC